>SEYY01007996.1:17500-33059 GCA_009176605.1 Armadillidium nasatum
ACCTCACCCAAAGAGCTTTCGCCAAAACTTTAAAATGAACACTTAAAAAGTTCAAATATATGGCACAAATAATTAGTTTCAGTATGTAAACATAAATAAACAAATAAATAACTCAAAATACTAAAAGTCAATTTCTATATATTAAAGCAATGGCCTCCTGCCTTTTGGTAAATAAGTAAGCATGGTACTAAAAGAAAAATAACAGAAAAAAAAATTAATATTCTATATAAGTACCAAATGAACAAAATACCTATTCACCATTTCTTTAAAGGTTGGAGACCATGAAATATATATAACAAAACATGCATCTGAATAAAAAATAATAATAACTACAATATAATTCTAGCATCATTTTAAGCACATTTAGTATTATAATCTGGAATAACAAAATTATCTATTGGGTCAATAAAATAAAGGAGGAACTAAATAAATAAATATGAATAAAGAGATCATAACAATAACAAAATAATACCTATCAAGTTTCTCCCAAAATTCAAGAAATTTTGCTCTATCCAAATGTCTTCGGATTCTGTTTAAATTAATCACATGAACAGCCCATTTGCCGATATTGGGATCTAGCTGTATCTCTTCGTATTTAATATGGAATGCACATACTATAATTTAAAAATTAAGATATTATTATTATTAAGTTTATTTATAACTAATAGATAATAATTATAAAAACGGTAAACATAGAAAACAAATAAATTTCATATTTCAAACTATTACTTTAACAGAAAAGCTAAAAAAAAAAAAAAAAAAAAAAAAAAAAAAAAAAAAAAAAAAAAAAAAAAAATCACTTTCAACAAATATTTTCACATGTTAACAAACCTACGTTACGAGAAAAAAAAAAAAAAACTTACTTTTATTAAACAACTCTACTGGATTGCCATCGTAAGGCCATCCTTTGAATTGCCATGCGGGTCCTATGGCAAATACAGCTACTACCCTGTCCCACTCAGCATTTGTAAGTTTGGCTGGCTGATCAGTAACTCGGTAGGGAACGGTTAGACCTTCTTCTTTGGTTCTCTGTATAAGTATTTCTGATTCCCTCTTTGTACCCATGGCCCTTCTTTGTTCAGGTGAAACAAATCTGCAGGCAAGGCAAAATTTTACAATTAAAACCAGGGTAAAGAATCTGAAGCCTGTGGAAACTGATCATTAAAATATACTAACAGCAAGTAATAAGAGTATCAGCAAAAAAGAAATAATAATAATAATAATAATAATAATAATAATAATACTTACTTCATATCTTGTAAGATATCTTTGGCATTCAACATTGTAATAAGTGAACTAGAGGAATTAGGTACAATAATAATTGGAGTCCTCGACGGCCGTTTCTGCTGTGGTTGAGTACTCGCTGCTGGTGTGGGTCCAGTAACAGGTTGCTGAAAATTAAATTAAATTACAGCAGTAAAATTACAGTAAAATTAAATTTCAGCAGAATTTCTTTAATACATAAATTTAAAATTCTAAGATAACAAAAAGTTTCCTATTTATTTGTGTGTATTATAAATATATAAACAGAAGATTAAAATATTACAAAAACAAAATTATAAAAATAATAACACTAAAAAATTGGTAAAACTGAAAATATACCAATTAAATTATGAAGCCAGCTTACTTTTGGTACTGGAGCGCTATTTGATTGAGCAGCCATCTTGTGACTCTGGCTACCTTCTGTGACACTCTTAAGTGAAAGACCATGGTACGTTCGCATAGTATCAATTTTAAAGCCCTCAGTTTCTGGAAATAATATATATATATATATATATATATATATATATATATATATATATATATATATATATATATATATATATATATATATATATATATATATATATATATATATAATATATAATATATATATATATATATATATATATATATATATATATATATATATATATATATATATATATATATATATATATATATATATATATTAGGGATGGAGTCAAATATCGGTATCGGTAAGTTTAAACGACCAAAACCAAACCGATACGATACCAAAATCTTGCATGAAAGAAAATTTCTGTAGAAAGATAGCTGCTCCTTGACTGAAGTTTGTTACATTTTAAATGCTTATTATTATTATTATTATTATTATTATTATTATTATTATTATCTGAGTATGAATAAAAGTCACATTAATAATATACATTAAATAAGACACAGTGACTAATAGGTTATTAAATAATTAGTAGTTTTGTTTACATATCCTAAAATGCTCAAAACAATTATATATATATATATATATATATATATATATATATATATATATATATATATATATAATATATATATATATATATATATATATATATATATATATATATATATATATATATATAATATAAAGAAGATAAAAACACTAAATATGGATAATTTAAAAGTAGAATTAGGGCTCACCTTCTTTGCCTTTAAATCTTTCTTGATCGTATCGAGAGTATCCAATTGGTTGTACAACCACCCTGCTGGTAGGTGTTGGTAACACATCTCCTTGCGCCTGCCTCAATTTGCCTTCTTCTCTCATTTTTATATTCTTCAATAAACCAAGAATACTTGTAAACTGTTTCCCAGAACTTTGAAGAATTGTTGTGCGGGTTCTCCACTGCCTTTCCTTAGTAGTAATATCCTTGGTAACATCAATGTCAAACTCGAATATATTCCTCATTTCCACACCTAAACCTAAATCATCATCTTCTTTGATAGTTTGTCTCTTTACAGCAAGTCTCTTAGCACGCATTGCAGCGATGGTTTCAATAGGAATTGCTTCTGACAGTGATCGCCCAGTCCTTTGTAAAAAAAAAAAATAAAAATGTAAAATAAAAAGTTTCCTTCAGTTTAAAAAAGCTAATCTCTAAAAAACAAAAAAATTAAAAGGTTGAAAGCAAAATTTATTCTAGCCTCAAAATAATCAATAACCAACAACGATAATGAATTAGAATTTCTACAAATTTCTACTAGATAATTCTATACAATCTTTATCACAATATATCTTATGTTCTTCCCCCTTACAAAAATACTTGAAAAAACCATCATACCTGTCAAGACTCAAGTTGCTAACAATCGATGTCGTTTTAGGAGCATCAAATCTAAGTGCGAGCTGTTCCTTTAATTTCTGTGCATAACTATCATCAAACCGTGGTTTTTTGGGAATACTTTCTGTGGCTTCTTCAATGGATCTCTTAATCTAAAAAAAAATAATGATTCACTAAATACTGATATAATATCCTAAATGAAAAATATTTATAATATCCTAAATGAAAAATATTTATAAGTATATGACCATGAATTGTTTCTTTCTCAAAATCAAAAATAAAAAATTACAACTAAAGTTTCAAATGTTACACCAGTTAAAGGTTTGTACTATTCAGAGGAATAGGTGTAGAAAATCAGATCTGAACTTTGAAAATAATGAAAACTAAATTTATAGTTTAAAAGCAAAGAGGATTCCATTATAAGTCCTTGAATTTTGATTGACTTGACAGATCTGGCTATAAACAATAATTCTCAAATGTTTCAGTAAGGAATGTTCCTAAACTATATGTGAAAATAAAATTGCTGATCAACAAACAAAATTTAAAATCTCTTGTACAAAACAGAACATCAGAACAAATTTTCATATGTTATATGTTAATAAAAACTTTATCATCACTTGAAAAATAATATTAATTAGAATTTTAAAATTATGAAATATATTACTTGAAATTCTTCTTACCTTGATGTTTACCCCTCCCTCCCAAACTATCCCAGGCACAAATCTTAGTATACCGGCCAATACAAGAAAGTAACCCAAAATAATTCTAGAAAGGCTAAATGTAAGGTACGTAGATTCTCTCCGGCTAGATGACAATTTTTATGGAAGAATTTTAAATAATATTCCATTCTCGTAAGCTAACTTAATAGTCTTACTAAAAATAAAACTTAAGGTATCTTCATTATTTTTGAATAATTAACAATACTTTATCTTTAACACTTTTAACAATACAGACTTCCATCTCCACACATGAATAGATTAACTTACAGACTAGCGCTGGGATTTAAAAAATTAAATGATTTCAATTCGCTTCCCTCGCGCATGCGCCAATTTAACGTTACGCAATATTTAACTGTTTTAAACACTGATTTTAATATTTCATAAAATAAATTAATATTTTAATTAAATAATTTTAATAATTTTAACATTTAAGTATTTCAAATATTTTAACAAATTTTAAAATTTTAAAAAGGAATTGTAAATTTTATTAACGTATTTAAATTTTCAATACAAAATTTTTAAAAAATAATAATAAAAAAAAAAAAATACACAAATGCATTACCTGAGTTGGCATTTCAAGAGGAGCAGATTTATCAATAGCAGATGCAGTTGAAGTTTCTCCATTAAGATAAGCCAAAAGTTCTTTCCGATCTGGCCGACGGACAACAGGGATGTTTTCAGCCTAAAGAAAATAGAATATTTGTCACCTTCTATAACATTACAACTGACAAATGATTTATGCCTGTAACTCTAATAACTATGATTCCTTAAAAATTATAATACAATCATATGAAGAAAAAAAAAAAGTGTCATAGTGCAAATGCTGTAAAACTTTTCAAATACAAACAGAAACTTACTGCAGCCATTCGGACATACGATGGATGGGATAAGTGAACATGTTTGAGCAAAAATAATAGGCAGTCAAGAGTGTAGTATTCTTTAGGGGCTCCATCTTTTCCAGACCTAAATAAATTATATATATATATATATATATATATATATATATATATATATATATATATATATATATATATATATATATATATATATATATATATATATATATATATATATATATATATATATATATATATATATATATATATATATATATATATATATATATATATATATATATATATATATATAAGAGGGATGGCTGGATGTCCAATTGCTATCCAGTTATCTAGCCCATCCAGGAATTTTTTGGGCATCCAGATATCCAGTAAAAATAAAATTTTTAATTGTAAGAACTAAAATTTCCATATACAAAATGTCTTATCTTTTTCTACTTTATATAACTGGCTATTTATGTCAATATAGACGTTTTTGAAAATTTATTAACTTGTTCACATAATTACAAATTTGAAATAAGATTTTTAAAAGTTTTTCACAATATATATATATATATATATATATATATATATATATATATATATATATATATATATATATATATATATATATATATATATATATATATATATATATATATATATAATAACCATAATGCTAACAATGATGAAAATGACATAATAATAATAATATTAATAATTACTTTATTAAGTTATATATAGATGTTTCGAGTCTACATAACTCATTATCAATATATTTTATATATAATCTGGAAAAAGAAAAAGAAAAAAGAGAAACAAAATAATTGAATCAATAGATTAAATAAACGTTATTTAAGTTATATCACAAAAAAAAAACTAAAAAAAAAAAATATTTTTTAAATTTTTAAATTTAAAAACAGTAAAGACACAAAGAACATCACTATGATTACAAATGAACTATATATAAGAAGGAGTTGTGATATAATGTTTTTGAGGCATAAATATGGATATAATTTAGGTGGTTGTTACATAGGCTATTATTATTGATATGTTCTTTTCATGTTATAAGAAGAGGAGTAGAGGAGAGGGTTGTGTTTAGTTGGGGTTTTAGTTGTTTAATGTACAGGGATTCAAGAATTGTGCGATCAGAGTTTATTGGAGATGATGATAAGATGCTGAAGTCTAGAAAGTTGAATGGGTGGACACATCCCTGAGGAACACCACTATTAATAGTTTACAGGAAGAACATGGCCATATACAACAGCTGCTATAGAATTACTGATAAAGAAATTAGCTAGGATAGATTAAAAAAAAAAGTAAGTTTAAAAATCAAAGCTTTGAGCAACACTCTACTGAAAGCATTCAATATGTCTGTCTAGTGCTACAGCAAAAGATTTCCTGAAATACAATATAACTGAAAATATTTGAAATACAAAAAAGATCAGAGGTTAGTTGCTCCAAGGTTACCCTCCTTGGGTAGATTAACTGCTATTGAGAGGGGTTTCTCTCAAACTGAAAAGAGTAATGAAGGGTGGAGTCATAGGCATAGGAGTGGATAGGTGATTAATAGAGAGAAGGTCATTAAAAAAATAGAAAAAGTGCTGGAGATAGGACAAAACATTGAGGAACACCACTAATAAATTTAAAGGATGAATGGTGGCCATCAACAACAATGCTATAGAACAACTGGAAAGGAAATCTGAGAAAATAGATTCTGAAAGAAGGAAGTTTTGAATCAAAGATTCGCACCAGACTCTATTGAAAGCATTTTGTATGTTCAGGGTGATGACAAAAGATTCATTGAAATGTCAAAGAGCAAAGGATCAAGAATCGGGGAGAATGGAAAGAAGATAATCAGTAGAGTGTTTTATATAAAAACCATACTGGCAATCAGAGAAAAAAATTTTTTCCCCTAAATTAAAGCTACTTTTTGTAGACTGTTAAAAATATTGATCCACACTATGAACAAAGTGAACATGATAATTCCAGCTCATTCAGCAGATTTGACTAAGAGAAAGAGATCCAACTTATTGAAATGTTGCATCAAACTCTGGATACCTTATCAGCACAAGAAGATGAAGATGAAGATGAAAATGAAGATATGGAGGAGTCCCAACCAGTATGGTCTGCTTTCTCTGTAAGAACGAAAGAATTTCCAGTCGCTGGGAGAAGTGGAGTAATCCCAAATTTAGATAAATTAAAATATGAGAATTGAAATGTATGATCTTTTTGATAAGGAAACTTTGAATCTAGTTATATTAGAAACAATCTGGTATGCAAATCAAGTTCATGAAGAAAAAATGTGGCAGTCCTCTAGAAGAAGACCATGTATAGACAACAACAGATATTTTATTTTTTTTTATTTAAGGTACCACCATCACTGACAGGCAGAGCCCTATTCGAGGAGTGTGGTTCTTAGTCAGGGAAATTGAGTTATATGTTATTTCTGACCAAGATGATAAGTTACACAGATTATTTGGGTTTTGGATAGGGAAACCCTGCTCCGGTACTGACCAATCAAGTATATTTTTTCCACCGGTGGGCGTGGTTTCAAATCCTTGATAGGCGACCTTCTCTGTAGGAGCAATTTAGAGAGAATGTGATATTGTATGTATTGAAATAGCATGGAATGTTGTAAGTGTTGGCTATGTTTTTAAGTGATATGTGAGTATTGAGATTAGCGTAATAATAATACACCTTGCCATAAACTGTAATTAAATTAACTAACTACTGTAATTAAATTAATTAACAATCTCGATTTGTATACTTTGCAGTACACACGAGAGAACGAGGGACGAACCTCTTTCCCCTAAGCCAGAGAAAAACTGACTTTACCCACTGAGCTACCGTGAACTCCGAAATTTGAATATTTTTTGGCCTTATTCTTTGAATGTTTTTTTTTTAGAGCAGGTTCTTTATATAAAAACTATTAAATATTTTTAATATTAAAAATTATTTTTTGAATTTCAATTTATCCTATTTACTTAGTTGAAGATCACTTAATATTTACAGTTCAACTATATTTATATAAAGAAAAAAAATATTTTCATCACTTCAATTTATATAATTTACTTTATTTCATAATATTTTGTATTTGTAGTTTCAATGTAGGCTATTAAAAAATTTTGATTCCAAAATGGATATTTATATAAAATTTTTTGTATTCGTGTCTTTTGCAGTGGTCGCTCTTTTTTTCCTTCTTCATATATCAAACCTATAAAGACATTCATCTGAAATTTTTTTTCTTTTGGTTGAGCTATAAATAATTTTGTAAATTAAAAAACAAAAACATATTAATAGTAATAATTCCCTTGATTTAACAATACATTGTACTACTTTAATGCCATAATATTTGAAGGAAGGAAAGTTTTTAATATTTTCGGTAATTGTAGCTTTCACGGGAGTGGATTTTTTCGTACGACAAGTTGCATATACCTAGCTTGGGAGTCGATGGTAGTAGGCCCTCCTGAAGAAAAATCGTTTTAAAATTATGGTGATAGGTATTGTGGTGTTGGTTTTTATGATAACTTAAGAAATGAGCAATATATGTTAAGTGAAGTATTTAATAAGAAAGAAAAAGAAATATAATAAAAGATAAGTAAATCGATAAGAAGAGAAAGAAAAAATTAGACATGAAAGAAACGAAGAAAAAGTAACAGAAACAATAAGTAAATCAGGTCTAGCATGAACGCAAAGTTAGGGCTACAAATTTAAACTCTCAGAAAATTATGAAATTTGAAAAAATCAAGAGAAAGGCAAGTTAAGCATAATATGTATTTCTTCGTGAATTAAGAAAATAACATGAAAAAGATGAGAATAAATAAAGGAATTAATAAACATAAGGATTAAGAAAATTATACGAAGTTCAAATCAAGATGGCGCTTAAGATTTCGAAAATAAAACAACAAACAGAGTCCGTTACCAAGTTGCCAGAAAAGAAAAAGAAGAGAAAAGAAAAAAGAAAGAGAACCTGAATTTTGACAACTCGCTAAAAATAAAACTTCCTGATTGGTTGATCTTAAAAAAATGACAACCTATGATAGTTGTCAGAATTCATAATTTGAAAATTTTGAAAGAAGTAGTCATTCTGATTTTGGTTCTGAAATCGAAAAGTTCTTTGCTCCGTAAACGAATTTTATATAGTAATATTTTATATTGATAAAGGTGATAATATTCTTAAGATTACTGATATTTTACGAATAAGAGTTGATTTATTCACAGACCTCTTTCGAGGAATTAAGGTTAAAGGTAACTTATTTTAGAAAATTTACAGAACTCTTTCGAGTATTTGATATTAGAGTGTTAAATATACAGACCTCTTTCGAGGAATTAAGGTTAAAGGTAACTTATGTTAAACCTTACAGAACTCTTTCGAGTATTTGATATTAGGTTGAATATTAGAATATACAGACCTCTTTCGAGGACCAATTGATATACTTGGGCATATTTACCGTGTGTTTATTTTTGATTTAAAACTCAAGAAATACGAGTTTAATTAAGATATTTGTACAAATTGTTGAAAGAATAATTAATGTCAGAGGATATTCATTTTATATAGTAACTGTAAATATATTTAAAGTAAACCAGATTAATTGCTTTATACTTTTATAAACTTTTGTTTTTGTTTAAGTAAACCATTTTGGTTTAAATTGTTCCTTTTTGAAGTATATGCTTTGCATTAGATTATACCATAATTAAGTTAAAGATTTTTGGTTTTGTTTTGGACCTGTGTAAACTTTATGGTTAGTTATAGATAACGAATTTTATTCGATTAAGAGAAGTTAAAATATACTTTATATTGTAGGTAGATTATTTGTAAGATAACGAGTGATTTATTAAATTGTCATCGCCAATTGACCTAAATTAGTAATATTTAATAATCCTTTAACTTAGTATTAAAACTGAATAGAACTTAGACAATATTTTTTAATAAATATTGTTGATTCAAATTAAAAACAACTCTGAACTATTTTAAATGGTTTAATCTTATTCTGAAAACGAAACAGAACTTAGAAAATCTTTTAATAAATATTATTGATATAAATTAAAAACAACTTTGAAATATTTTAAACAGTTTGCTATTGTATTAAAACGAAACAGAACTTAGAAAATCTTTTTAATAAATATTATTGATATAAATTAAAAACAACTTTGAAATATTTTAAACAGTTTGCTATTGTATTAAAACGAAACAAGACTTAGAAAATATTTTAATAAATATTTTTTAATACAACTTGATTAAAACTCTGAGATAATTTTCACCGTTTACTGTTATTATAACATTCGCTCAGGACTTAGAAAATATTTTAATAAATATTTTTAATACAACTTGATGAAAACTCCGAGTTAATTTTCACAGTTTACTGGTATTATAGCATCCACTAAAGACTTAGAAAATATTTTAATAAATATTTTACTATATTCACACTTAACTTGAAACAATTTCGCACGGTTAATCTTGACATAACATCAATTCGAAACATTAAACAACAGTTTAATAAACATTATTATAGTATCGAACTACATAAGTGTTGGTGAATACTATATGATAATATCGGAAGGTATAAGTTTATAGTAAGTAGGAAATTAGGAAAATAAAACCCTCTTTTATTAATTAAAATAAGGTTATAAAGAATATAACATAACAAAACGATTGTTTATTATATAATAATAAATAATAAGTCAGAAATTCATTCTCTAATATCAACATAGTTCACATCAAGTAGATGAACGACCTTTAATCTGAAAAGATAATAAATCATTAGAAACCTTGAATAATAGTAATGGAAACACAACGCAATTTCTGAAATATTTGTTGTAGTTGGTCCTTATTATAACATAAATAGAATTGATAACTACGACATAACTTTTTGGTGCCGTTTAGACCAGGATTTAGCCACCTAACATACCTGGTGCTAAGAATAAAAGTTTAATAAGAATTTAAAAAGATCATTGAACAGAATTAGATAAACAAGATGGATTTTAGAGTGGATATCCCTGAAGAGAGGCCTGAAATGAATGAACAGTTACAACCACATATGACATCAACACCAGAGCAACAACAAAGACAAGAACAGGAAAGAGGAATGAATAGTCGCCAGTATTCAAGTAGAGCTGGAACAAGTCAGCATTATACACCAGGACGACAATATACACCACCACCTGAACACATGATGGATAGTCACTACTATTATCGAAGAAGGCTAGTCCCACCACCCTTGAAATATTCACTAGAAGAGGGACATGATTTTGAAAGATTTTTACAAGATTTCGAAACATACTGCGATAATACCTATCCGGAAGTAGTAAATACATGGAGTCGCGTCCTGGGTAAATATTTAGAAGGAAGTTTACTGGATTCTTTTAATAACATCGATGGCGGAAGAATTCCTTACTATTTGGTTAAAGAAAAACTCAGAAAAATTGTTTATCAGGCTTCTCGAAATAAGGATAAAATAGCAGAAAAATATTGGAGTGCAAAAAGAGAGAAAAATGAAACTATAATGAATTTTTCTATGAGATTAGATCGACTGGCAGAAGCAGCTGGGATAGATACACGACAAGAGTTATTTAATGAAATGAAGAAAATAAAAATACTAGAAGGACTTAGCGGAGAATCAGCTGGGAAAGTAAAATTTGCTGCATTATCGGAACCAAGAATTAGTATAGATAGGATAATCGAGATAGCCGACAATGTAGAGATGTGCTTTAGTAGTAATCAGCCTGATAAGAAAGAAGAAAGAAAAGACAACACCACAGAAAGAAAACCTGAGAGAGAAAAGGTTCAAGTAGCAGTAACTGATAAAAAGACAGATAAAAAATGTAATTTTTGTGAAAAAGAAGGGCATCTAGAATCGGAATGCTACAAGAAAAACAAAAGTTGTTTCTGTTGTGGTAAGCCAGGTCATATGATTAAGGATTGTCGTAAAAGAATAGCTCAAGAAAGAAACCGAGAACAAGGCAATAGATTAGAAAGACCTGAAAAACAGGAACAACGACCAACAAGTACTGCACAAAATGAGCAAAATACAAGAAGAGCACCACCAGAAAAGAGGGAACAAGCTCAAAGATATGAATGCCCTTATTGTGGAGAAAACCATTTGATGAAGAACTGTGAGGAATTTAAGAATGTATTCAGGAAGCAGCCGGAAAACTAAAGAACCCCTTAACCGAGCAGGGTGGAATTAAGGGAGTAGGACAAAGCCTTGCACCTAAAGATACAGATCAAAGATTATACTTGGATATAAATGTAAAAGGAGCCATTATAAGAGCTTTAATAGATACAGGTGCCCAACTCAATGTAATTAGTTATGATGTCGCTCAATTATTAAATGAAGAAATCAAAGATACAAATATTAAATTGATTGGAGTACACGGAGATATAGAAGGAACAGAAGGAGAGATGAATTTATCATTCAAAATAGGAAAATATCAAATAAAACATGAAAGTTTCATCATTAGTCGAAAAATAACACATGAAATGATTCTTGGAATCGATTTTTTGAAAAAATACTTTTTAGAAATTGACTTTGAAAATAATAGATTAATATGTAGGCCTGATAATGGGAAAGAAATTGTTGTATGTAATTTTAGATATAATTCAGCCCCAATAAGTAACATCAAGTTAAAATTAAGAAAGAATGCTCATATAAAGGCTGGATACATACATAAAATAGAACTAAAGTGGCCAAATAATTTTAAAGAACCCAAATTATATAGTACTGAAATAGCAGGATTGGATAATTTTAGAAAGAATGGATTGTTTATTTCAAATACTGTAAATAATGGGAAAAGAGCCTATATTAATGTTATAAATTTGGGAGATGAAACTTATAAGATTGATACAAAAGATTTAGTGGTAACAACTATAGAATTAGTAAAAGATGGAAAAACTTTAAAAGAAATATACGAACAACAAGAAGTGGAGAAAGAACAAGAAAATCAGCACTTGAGTTGGGAGGAAAGATTTACATTGAACCAAACCGACCTTAATTCAGAACAAAAAGATATTGTTTGTAAAACGTTAGAAAATTTTAAAGATATCATTAGTAAAGACGATAATGACGTGGGTTATACAACTAAAATGAAACACAAAATTAAATTGAATGATTATGAGCCCATTCGTCAAAAGGTAAGGCGGTTTAATCCGAAGGTGCAAGAGCTTATGGACGAAGAATTAAAAACATTAGAACAACAAGGAATTATACAACCATCAAAGAGTCCATGGAGCAGTCCTATTGTACCTATTATCAAGAAGAATGGCAAAGTAAGGGTATGTATTGATTATAGAGCCCTCAATCAGAGGACAGTTAAGGACAGTTTTCCATTACCCGCTGTGAACGACTGTATTTATAATTTAAAAGGCAGTACCTATTTTAGTCTTCTAGACATGACCAAAGGATACTACAACTTACCCATGGATGAAAAATCAAGAGAATATACTGCTTTTACAACATCTTCAAAGCATCTGGAGTTCGTACGATTACCTTTTGGCCTCTGTAACTCACCCGCGACGTTTCCAACGTCTCGTCAACTTGATGATACAAGATTTCTCAAAAACCCAAGTAATGGCCTACTTGGACGATATTTTGATCTTGGGAAGAAATTTTGACGAACATTTGAATAATCTAAGTCAAGTTTTAGAGAAACTGCGTGAGTTTAATTTAAAAATAAAACCGGAAAAATGTAATATCTTCAGAAGAAAAGTAAAATTTTTAGGCCAGGAAGTTAGTGAAGAAGGAATATTACCATTATCCGAAAATATAGAGGCCATACAAAAAGCTCCAGTGCCCAAAACCATAAAGCAAGTTCAGAGTTTCTTGGGTAGTGTAAATTACTATAGAAGACATATTCCAGAAGGCTGCTAAACTCATGAAGCCTCTCTCTCAGTTAACAACAGGAAAGAGTATAAAATGGACTCTGGAGTGTCAAGAAAGCTTTGAAAGATTAAAACAAGCTTTGGTAGAACCACCAATTTTAGCCTTCCCGGACTATGAGAGTAAAAAACCATTGGAACTGTTTGTTGATGCATCTGGGACAGGTGCCGGAGCTTGTTTAAAACAACAGCAAGACGGGGAACTAAAAGTTATAGCCTATGCCTCGATGTGTTTTGGATCCGCCCAGAGAAACTATAGTACTCTAGAGAAAGAATTAGCCGCATTAAGATGGGGAGTGAAAGTGTTTCGCACATTTTTAATGTGCCGAAGGTTTGTCATCTGGTCTGATCACCAACCCCTAACTTATTTGCACAATATGGCTGGAGTAAATGCAAGAATTGCCCGAACTTTAACAGATTTAGCTGAGTACGATTTTGAGATCAAATACCTACCCGGGAAATTTAATCACATCAGCGATTTCCTCTCTCGATGCGTTCCAGAAAATACAGAGGAAATAGAAATTGAAGAAGATATAGTACCGGTAGGATTTAAAGAAAAAGAAATTAAAGGCAGCGGAAACGCCCTGTTCGTGGCAATAGCCATATTCTTATTTAATGATGAAAAAGCTCACAAGATTCTCCGTGAGCGTGCGGTCAATGAAGTGAGAAATAATTTGAAAACCTATGGGTTAATGGACACTAAACAAACTAGACAGAATCTGAACCGAATGAATATCTCAGGTACTATGGTCAGCTCTGAGATTGTGGAAGCTTGTGCCCGTATATACGACATCCAAGTTAAAATATATCATGCTAAAGACCAATGGGTGTCATATAATGATAAAGGTACTAGGATATGTCATCTCTTAAGTATACACGGCGTTCATTTTAATTTATTGGAGAAGAATACATCTGAAGAAAGAGTAACAAGCTGTGTTGACGAAATAAATTTGTTTGTCTCAGATTTTGAAGAGGCGGAAATTCTGAAAGAGATCGTCTTATTCGAGATTGAAGATGAGGAAGAGAGTGAAGGAAATACTGAGGAAGACATAGTTGATTCAGAAAGCTTGAATTCTCATGATATAACGATTGAGTCTACGGTGGGATCAAAACCAGAGGAAACCGAAGAATTGCCAAGTAGAAGATCTACATTAAAATATACAAGAAATGAGGAACAACTAGTAGAAGAAATTAAAAAAGGACAAATTGAAGATAAAGGTTTACAAGAGTTAAGACAGATTTTACAAGAAAATAATACAGTTCAAGAACAAACTCAAAGACTCAAAGAGAAAAATTATTTAAAGAGATATATAAGATATTTGAAAAATGTACATGAAATAGATGGAATTTTGTATTACGAGGAAACTGGGAAAGATGTTCCACTCATAGGGTATAATGATTTAAAAGATTTAATCATTGACTATCATAAGACTCATTATCATCCGGGAAGAGATAAAATGATAAAGAAAATACAAGAAATTACCTGGAGTCCAAATATTCGCAACATCTGCGAACAAGTCACCCGAATATGTATAAAATGTCAACAGAGAAAATTATTACCAGCTCGACAACAAAGACCACCAACTTGGAAAGTACAAGCCAGAAAACCTTTTGATGTGGTCGCCATAGATCTTATGGAAATGCCAAAAACAAAAATAGGACAGAAATATATCTTTGTTGCTGTTGACATGTACTCAAAGTGGACATCTGCTGTGGCTATACCAGATAAAACTGCTAATACAGTACTCAAAGCATTTAAAAATATGATAGCAACATTTCTGAAAGACCCTTTAGAAATACAATCAGACAACGGAAAAGAATTTACTAATCATCTGTTTGAAGAGTTCCTCAAAACTAAAGAAATTAAGCATCGTTGTACTGTAGCCAAATATGCCACAAACTAACGGCCTCGTAGAAAGAGTGAACCAAACATTGTTAAATATGTTTAGAATGATAGATAACTTAGAAGAATGGGATGAACATCTACCTGACGTTGTGGCTGTATACAACCACACATATCACAGAGAATTAGGAAAGACACCAGCTGCAATATTTCTCAACAATGTTGAAAAGAATCAA
>SEYY01007997.1:0-34076 GCA_009176605.1 Armadillidium nasatum
AATATTCTAGGTGTTTCTTTTCTCGTGATCTTTCTTGGAAAGATCACATTACCTCTCTTTCTAAACAAGCTTCTAAGAGGTTGGGTGTTCTGAGGCGCCTTCAATATTTCTTCACACTACCCCAGTTGCTTGCTCTGTATAGGGGTGTTGTTCGCCCCTGTATGGAGTATGCGTCACACATCTGGGGTGGTTCCACACACACAGCTCTCCTGGAAAAGGTGGAGTCTAGAGCTTTTCGTTTTATCAATTCTAATGCTCTCACTAATTCACTCCAATCTCTTTCTGCCCGTCGAAATGTTGCGTCACTCTCTCTATATTATCGCTATTACAATGGACACTGCTCTTCTGAACTCTCTCGTCGCATACCTCCTCCATTAAGAAGGGTTCGTGCGACTCGTCTTTCTACACAGTCTCATCCTTTCTCTGTCCAACTCTCTGACCCCAGACTTAACCGCTATGCTCAATCTTACATGTACTCTACTGGTAAAGTCTGGAACACACTTCCTTCATCTATTTTCCCAACTTCCTATGAATTAGGCACCTTTAAACGCCGTGTATCAGGTCATGTCGGCCTTTAATTTGACCATGTTTCCGACTTTCCTCCCATCTCTGGTGGAACATTGGCCTTTGCCCACCAGAGGAGAAAAAAAAATATATATATATTGTGATGGGTTGAATTTAATCAGTCTTCTGGCAACACGATTTTTTGTTATGTAAAATTAGGATTTATGAAGGCATTTTCCTGTGCGTCTCGAACTAAGAGATTTGTTTCAAAGAAAGCTGCAAGTTGTGTTAAAGAAATTTACTTTACTTCGGTTTATTCAAATTGTAGTAAAGGTTGTGTTGCCAGAACGATTCACGATAAACGTCCATCCTTGTACGTAAAGAGTTTTCCAGTTGGTTGTCTCTTTAAGAGGAAACCAATTTTGGGACTGTACTGGAAATAAACTTTTAGCTATTGCCGAAGTTTTACCCATCCTCGCCGCATTTTTAAAATACATCACTCATTAAAATATTTATTTGTTGTCAATCACTATTGTGTCGTGATTCCACGACATATTTTTGGAGGTCCCACCGAGACTACATTTTTGCCCAAGACTTCATTATGAGTGATGTGGATAAAATCGAAGAGCGGCGTGGGTGTGAGCAGGATGAGGAATTACTAGGATCTTGGACAACGAAAATTAATAAATTTTTTAAGGACATTCAAGACATCGAAAATAGTAATTTAAAGGAGACTGTCACTAAAATGTTAACAGGTAAAATGATGGAATCGAGTACTGAAGCATTTGGTAAGTTTAGTGTTTCAGCACCACGTAATGGAAATGCTGAAAGAAAATCAAACATTAACTCTAAAAAGGACCATTTTTAAATGAACATTGCAGTGATTCATACATGGGATCTACGGAATCTAATGATAGCGATGAGTCAATCAGGCGTACTTTTAAAAAAGAAAAGACAAAGAAAAAACGTAATGTGTCTAAAATAAGGCTTGTTTACCCTAATATTGCACTTAAACCTATACCTTTTAACATTCATGACGGTAAATCATTCGATGACTTTTTAGATGATTTTGAGACTTACGCTATAGAAAGTTGTGGGTCTGATCAACGGAAATGGATATTAGAACTTAATTCTTTTCTTTCAGGTTCTGCAAAAGCAGCATTTAAAGCGATAAACACAGGTAAGTTAACTTATGAACAGGTTACAAATAAAATGAAAAAGTGGTGTCAATCGAAAAGCAGGGGATTGAGAGATGATGGGCATATGGCATTTACGAAAGCTAAACTGAAGGATGGGGAGCCCCCATATTTATTTGCATTAAGATTAGAGTCTTTAATTGAAAGTGTTAGGCTTAGTAGTCAATGTGAAAGAGATGAACTTCTAATGCAGAAGTTTTTAAGTGAAGTTTCAAAGTCCTCTTAGGAAAAGAATAAAAGAAAGGATCAATTATGTAAACTTTATTGGTAGTGGAAATCGTAAATCTGAATGGAAAATTGTTACAGAAATGTTAATTGAAGATGAAAGTAGCGATGATGATTACAATAGGAGCTTTCGAGAAAGACCATCTACCTCACTTCCAGTAGAGGTGTTTATGCAGCAGGAAAACAGGAGGGAGAGTATTCAAGGTAAAGCAAAGTACAGTGATGTTTTAAAGCAGGCACCTATGAAAATGAAAAGAACTGAGGAAGCTCCGTTAATGATTTGTAGTCATTGTGAAAAACCTTGGTCCATGATTATGATCATTGTAGAAGACGACTGAAATTGTGCTTGATATGCGGGAGTAATAAACATTTGATGAGGGAATGTCAAGATTACAAGACAAGGAGTGATAAAGGTTTGTCACAGTTGTGGTGTAAAAGGACATTTTAAGCTGAATTGCCCCAATTATGGAAAAGAAAGCAACAAAGACAAAGTTGATGGTAGAAGCTATGTTACAGAAGATTGTTTGGCAAAGCTGTCTGAGGATATTGTTAAGAGAGTAGTTGGCCAGCTTCAAGGTATTTATAATCAAGAGCCACGTATTGTTAGTGCTTCACATGGAGACTTTCGGTTGATTGGAAGGTCTCAATCTACTGACGTAGCTCAGGCCGTTAAATGTAAACGCTCCGAGTTACGAGGGGGGAACACGGAGCAATTAGTCACCCCCTATGAAAAACCAAAAGAGCAAAGGAAAGGGAGATCTCGAAAGGTTACTTTTAAACTAGACCAAGATAACGATAAAGAATATGGAAATGTAACAGATTTGCATTTAGAGAATGTAAACATGGAAAATGGAAAAGAAAATGAGAGTAAAATTGGAAATGCCTCACAAAGCAATTGTGATGAAAATAAAGATCATGATGAACAAGTGAATCGGGATCATGTATATATAAGTGACAGGTCAACAGTTTTAGTTTCTTCTAAGCCATTTAAAGGTCATGTGCTAAGACCAATGGAATTGTTGTACATTGATGTGGAGATAAATGGGAAAATATTTAAAGCAATTTTGGATTCTGGAGCAGAACATGGTTTAGTTTCTGAAGAGGTGCTTCAATCTTTAGGAATAGAGCACGATTTTTTGAGTGCAATGTATATTAAAGGTGCAGGTTCTGCAAACATTTTAAAGACTCTGGGAAATGTTGTGTTGCCTTTAAGGATCCATGGTATAAGTTTTGAGGAATCTGTTTTCCATGTTTTGGGTAATTGTGAGCACCCTATTATTTTAGGTGGGAACTTTTGTCGTCAAAATAAATTAAAAATAGATTTAGCAAAAGAAAGAATAACACGCGTTTACAATGACGGTTCAATGGTATGCATTTATTTGAGTTCCGAAGGAAAGACATGTACCAGATTTTTTCGTGGAGTACCATGCTTGACTTGTGAGAAAGGGATTTTTAAACCCAGGTTTAATAGAAAAGGTAAAATTGCATACTGCACATTCACAGTTACTGAAGGAAATGGAATTCTGCAACATTTGTGACACGAAGACAGAGTATGAATTATTTTTTGAACCAAATGTAGAAAATGTTAATTTCTTTCCAGGTTACGTGGATAAAAGAGAGATACAAGTGTTAGCTGTCAATATGACAGAGATGTCAGAAAATGTTGCTAAGGTGGTAGCTGACCAAGAGGTGGGTAATTTGGCAATGGTAGTGAACATTTCGGAATGTGATGAAAGCTTGAAGATATTTGCTGCCTATGGAGAAGAGCATGAGAATAATGAGTGGGACAAAGAGAAGATTAGATCAATGCTGGATCTTGGAGACGACCTTACTCGACAACAGAAGGATGAAGTAGTTGAAATGGTTTACTCTGTCAGGGGGGTTCTTAGTAAGGGGGATTTTGATATGGGAAATGCCTCAATGACACCACACAGAATAGAGTTGTTCGATGATACGCCCATATGTCAAAAGACCAGACGATTTTCAGAGATAATTGCTAGGGAAATTGAAGGACAGTGCGAGGAACTTCTACTCAAGGATATAATTGAGCCAAGCATATCACCTTGGAATTCACCCATTGTACCAGTTCGAAAGAAGGACGGTTCTTTAAGAATGTGCCTTGACTACCGTAGATTAAATCGAGTTACCATACCCCAGAAATTCCCAATTCCTAACCTAACGGACACAGTTTTCAGTTTGCACGGAAAAAATTTCTTCTCTTGTTTGGACATGGTAAAGAGTTATTACCAGTTGGATTTAGAAAAGGATAGTAGACCATACACCGCTTTCTCAACCTCAAAGGGACACTATCAATTTAGGAAGTTATGTTTTGGCTTAGTAAATGCCCCGGCAGCTTTCCAAAGAGGCATGCAAGAAATTCTTAAAGGAATTTTCAAGAAATAAAGTAATTATTTATATTGACGATTTACTAATGATGGATTCAGATTTTGACTCTCACCTAAAGTTAATGAAGAAGGTCCTTGGAACTCTTGAAAGAGCGGGGATAAAGATTAAACCCATGAAATGCCAGTGGTTCAAGCCTGAAGTGCGGTTTCTTGGCCATGTTGTCAGTAGAAAGGGACTCAGGAAAGCTCCTGAGTACATTAAAAAAGTGATTGAATTTCCTCGACCAGTGACAAGAAGACAACTTAGAGAATTCTTAGGCATCGTCAATTTCCAAAGAAAATTTATTCCAAATTGTTCCGAACTTTCAGCTCCTTTGTCAAGATGTACAGGAGGAAACTCAAAAGATAAGCTAAAGTGGAGCGAAGAAATGGAGATTTCATTTACAAGATTAAAGGAAGAAATAGCTAAAGAAATAGAGTTGGCTTGCCCTGACTATAGTGAAGGAGCTTCTAAATTAGAACTATCAGTTGATGCATCAGGAGTCGGGTCAGGAGCCTGTTTAACCCAAAATCAAGGAGGAGATGAAAGAATAATCGCTTTTGCTTCCATGTGTTTTTCTCAGGCCCAAAGTAGGTACTCCACCATCGAGAGAGAATTGGTTGGTTTGAGATGGGGAATCAAGACTTTTCGAGCATTTTTGCTGGGAACACCCTTCATTTTATACACAGATCATAAACCCCTTATTTTCCTTCACAATATGCAGATGGTTGACAACAGACTAGCAAGAACTCTTGAAGATATATCTGAGTACAATTTCGAAATACGATATCGACCAGGCAGGTTAAATATTCTAGCCGACGCACTCTCCAGAGTTGCGGGTGTCATGGATGAAGAAACTGTTGACATGGAAAACGTAAACGCCTTACCTGATGGGTTTGAACTGATAAAAGAAGTGAGTGGAGGTGGAGATTCAGTATTTGAGAGTTTGTTGATTCTGTTAGGTGATATTCCCATGGGAAAGTCTATAGCATTGCCACCAACAAAAGATCTATTAAGGATTCAACTAGTGGAAGAACTTCTACGCAACATCAAAGTTTATAAGCCAACGGCAAAAGCGAGGGATATCAAGTGCATTCAAGCTATGAAAAGTCCTGGTGTTCTTCCTGTAACTGAAATATTCTTGGCAGCAAGTCAGCTTTATTGTGTCCGCATTTGGGTACATTATGGTATGATTTCTCCTGTAGTGTATGTGGCAAACAAGAAAATCCAAGACCTTCAATTTTACAGAATCCATTTGCAATGTATATCTGGCATTCATTATAATCCTATTAGACCAAAGTCACCTGGCTATTACAAGAATTTTGACACTAAGGAAGAGACAGTAAAACTTGAAGAGAAGGAAAAGGAGAGAAAAGTAGAAGACGCAAAGGAGAATGTTCCAGATTTTGAATTAAATTTATTTTTTGATGATCCCGAGAAAGAAAGTGAAGATCTTGTGAGCTGTGGACATAAAGAAAGGAACGTTTCACTATTAAAGAATATATCTTGGACTTGGATGAGAGTTGATAATGTAAGGTTCTGTGCATTACTGGATACAGGAGCGGCCATATGCTTGGCAACAAAGAGTGTAATAAATTCTCTTCAACTTCAAGATCAAATTATGGAATGTAGAGCAACTATCATTGGGATGGGACAACATGCATTTTCTTTAGAAGGTTACGTAAATTTAAATTTGAATGACGAAGAATTTCCATTCGGTATTGTTAATGATGGTGATATACCAAGTTGCCTCTTAGTAGGTATTAACTATTTAAAAACCAGAGAAAAAGAATTAGACTATAGTAAGGAGGAAATAGTACAGAGCATACAGGATATGAATTTAGAGTGGACCTTGGGATTCACATTAGAGGAAGAAGATTCTGTCACAGAGCAAAAGATTCAAGAACTAGGAAACCAAGTTTTGAGCGTTAACGGCTTAGCACATGTGCAGGAGGGTGACAAAAGTTTAAGATCATTGAAAAATTATCTTTTGGAAAAAAGTAAGAATGCAAACACAGTAAGAGAATTTAAAAAGCATTTAAAGTTTATTAAGTTAAATGAAGGTATTCTTTGGCACTGTAAACGTGAAGATACTATGATTGGTGTTGTACCATTTAAAGTTTTGGTACACTTTAGCAGTGACTTTCCACCAAGAGTTGGCACATATTGGGAAACATAAGCTTCATTATGCTGTTGGATCTTTAGTCTGGCATCCTGCTATTTATAGAGTGACAAATGATGTGTGTGTAACTTGTGATATCTGCCAGAAATTCAAGATAAGTCATCAGACCGAAGCACCGCCTACTTTAAAGATAGAAACGACCTTTCCTTTTCAACTTGTTGCTATGGATTGTGTCAATTTTCCGAGAACTAGCAGAGGGAACATCGGTTGTCTGGTGGCTGTTGATCATTTCAGCAAATGGGTTTTCATGGAACCTTTGAAGGACAAGAAGTCAAGTACCATCGCTAGGATCTTTGAAGAACCTTTCTTACCATCGATGATTTGGTTACCTGAAACAGTTTTAACAGATAATGGAAGTGAGTTCCAGCTGCGGTTTCCTGAGGTATTGTTACGAATATGGTATTAAGCATACGACATCAAGTCCCTATAAACCATCCAGTAATGGAAAAACACCAGCTCAAAAGTTAATGGAAGAGTCTCACCCCCTTGTATTACTGCTGACTTTTTTTACTAAATCCTTTATAAAATACATAATATTTAATATTTTTCTTTGCTTTTTGTGCTAAAGAATTTGAAACATATGTAGCTTTGAAAAAAATGCTCGATGAAGCTGATACGTTGTAGCGTTGTCAGTTTTATATCTGCTTGAAGTCAAGTAAAATCTTGAACTTTTTTTTTTTGTTGAAAATTTTTATGTATTTTCCTTATGAACTAATAGAACCGGGTTAATTTCCTCTATAAAACTTTGTCAGTGTCTTCCTCCATCTATCTCTAGTTCATTAAGAAAAGTTTGAAAAACATCCACCGTTCAGTTTTTTTTCGCAAATTTTTGTTTGAGAAAAGTTCTTAGTCGAGAAAAATGCCAACTCAGATTATTATTTTTATTATGAATTTTTTTTCCATTTTTGAGTGGTCATATCTCGGAAACCATTTGGAGTTATGAAAAACTAATTACATATTTGGAATCAGGGTATTATTTTCTATAAAAATATACCAAAAAATTTTCAAAATTAAAATTTTTTTTTTTTTTGAGTTGCCAAGTATTGAAATTTTCAAGGTCACAGAAAAGTGCAACTTGCAAAGTCTTTTTCTCAGGAACTACTAGGAATTTTGAAAATCTAATTACAGATTTGGAATCAGCATATATTTTACTTTAAAACCCATGAACAAAAAAATAGTTTAAAAAAAAATTTTTTTTTCCCTTAAAAAGGACGATTCCCCTTATGAAGGATAACATTAATCATTTCAAAATAAAGCTTCAGTTTTTGTTTCACAATACTATCGAATACTCGACGGCTCGTTATGTTACTTTTAAAAAATTTCTTTGTTGGAGTGTGGGAAAAATGAAATTAGCTAATGATGTCAGAGTCTTCGTTTATATTTAAAAACGATATAAAATCATCAATTGAAATCGATGATGTTTTATGAAAATTTTTAAGATCGTGTTCTCCCTTTAACATTTCTTCTATATACATTTGACTACTACACGATCCAAGAAGCCATTTAATAACTGACTCCTTTTCAATTTCTGGATTCCAATATTTATTCACATGAGTTGATGAGTGAAAATTTATATCGATATAATTACAATCATTATTAACAGACGATGAATATTTAGCGATATTTCCGACGAAAGTATTACTTAAAAGCGTAACTGTGTAAATTAAGATAGAGTTACGATCATCGGTTTTATTTCTCACATTATACACAAATGCGCTTATGGGAATAAAGAAATATTTTTTTATTTTCTTTTTTTCTTCTACTCTTCATTTTTTTCCATTTCTTCATTTTCTGTTATTTCATTCGTAGTATGTATAAACTCCTTTAGCTGTTCCTCATACCCCTCCTGGCGCGGTGTATCTTTATTTTCCAATAAAGAATCCTGACCCCACCTCTTATGATATTCGCAAATTTTAAAACAAATTTGTTTATTTAAATGTTCATCATCGTCTTTTGATTTTTTTTTCTGATTTAATAATTTTTAATACATCAAAGACAGAATTAGAGTTAACTTTTGGTGATCGGAAAGTTTTAATCTCCTCGTGACCATCATCATCATCATCATCATCATCTTCTTCTTCTTCTTCTTTTCTTTTTTGTTCATCTAATAGATCAAAAATTTCCAAAAATGTTTCATATACAACACCTCCTTTACTCGCCACCTTATTAATGTCTATTATTTTTCCAAACTTGATTTTATGAATTAAATTTGAATTATATACGGATAAATCGTTTTCTTCTCCTCCCCCTTTATTCTTGGTGACTGTAATTGCAACATTCACAGTATTGAATTTCAAACATTTTAATGAATCATCCGCATATTTTTTCAGGAGAGATGCGCATAAATCACAATATTCGCCATAGTTAGATTTTTGATTTGTAAGTTCTTCTCCGTTTAGATTTTTTGCCATGATTAAAAAGATATATTTTTTTATTTATTTTTGAAGAATTAAAAAAAAAGCGTATTTAAATTTTGTCTTTTGCTATTTATTTATTTATTAATTAAATAATTTTTAATAAAAACTATTCTTTCTATTTTCTCATAATAAAATCTTTTGATCGCCAACCATCTCACGCATCATCTTTTTCTTCATCATCACATTCACCAGAAGATGATGAAGATTTTAATAACACAGATGAAGAAGAAGAAGAAGATACCGATGAGGGAGATGATGATGCTAACAACGTCGATAACAATGGTGATGATGGTGATGATGGAGATGATGATGATGATAATGATGATGATGATGATGATGATGGTGATGATGATGATGATGATGATGATGATGATGATTTTTATTTTTATTTTTTACAGAACGCCACCACTCACGAGCAGAGCCCTTTTCAAGGAGGGGGCATACACACAGGGACAAAACTCATTCAAACACACGCACCTAACGCACAGCCCTCAGGTGGGCGCAGACGGAAGCCATAAAGAGTGGAAGATTAAATACAGGAGGAAAAATAGATGATGATAGAGAATTCCACAGAGTAGAGGTGGCTGGAAAGAAGGAGGTACCACAACGGGCTAGCCTGGGATTTCCTACGTCCACACAGAATTGGTGGGAAAGCAGGGCACCCCTTGTGCAGCGAGGACGACGCAACGGTAGAGGAATGCGAGAGGCCAGTTCCCTCGAGCACCTGCCATTGTAGTACCTGTAGAAAAGAGATAGCGCGCCAACGTCACGTCGCAGAGACAGAGGGTCAAGAGAGTTTGAAAGTAGGGGACAGTTAATTAATCTTTTAACTTTTGACTCAACCCTATCAAGAAGAGAGGAGGAGCCGGAACCCCCCCAAGTGTGAGAGCAGTACTCCATACAAGGACGAATAAGACCCTTATATATTTGGAATAACTGCTCAGAAGAAAAAAATTCCCGCAGTCTGAACAGAACTCCCAGCTTCTTAGAGGCCGCTTTAGCAACCATTGTGATATGTGGTTTCCAAGACAATTTATTGTTTATGTTTAGACCAAGAATGTTAATGTTATTTACAAGTGAGACGGGAGAGCCGTCGAAGAGGATAGGAAAGTTAGGAGGTGTCTTTGAGAGGGAGATGTGAAAAAGTTGAGTTTTTAAAGAGTTGAATTTCACAAGATTGCTATGACCCCACCGGGAAATCCCATCCAGATCGGCAAGAATAGAATCAGAAAGTTGAAGACGAGAAGCAACTCTAGATGCAAAAGAGGGAGCAGATTTGAAATGAGTAGAAGAATGTAGAGTTGAGTCATCAGCATAAAAGTGAACAGAGTTAGAAGTGCAGTTGAGAAGATCGTTAATGAAAAGTAAGAATAAAGTTGGAGATAAAACAGAACCCTGAGGAGCACCACAGTTGACAGAAAAGGAGGAAAAGGTCGCTCCATCTACAAGTGCCGAAAGGGAACGATCTGAGAGAAAACTAGACAAGAGTAAGCAAAGAGAAGGAGGAAACCCAAAGGAAGGGAGCTTGGAGAGCAGCGACGCATGCCATACCCGGTCAAAAGCCTTGGATATGTCAAGCGCCACCACACAAGACTCCCCGAAGTCCCTAAGGGCAGAAGACCATAGATCAGTAAGATAGGAAAGTATGTCACCAGTTGACCTCGAACGTCGAAAGCCATACTGGTGATCAGAAAGAAGAGAATGAGACTCCAAATGATCCAGGAAATGAGAGTTGAGAAGAGTTTCAAAAATTTTAGATAGAACACAGGTGAGAGCTATAGGTCGATAGTTAGAAGGATCAGAGCGACTTCCTTTTTTCGGGATCGGCTGAACAAACGCACGCTTCCATTATTGAGGAAAAGTATTAGTATTAAGGCATAAAGAGTAGAGCTGAACGAGGACAGGCGCTAACTCAGAAGCACACTCCCTCAAAACACGAGGGGGAATGCCATCCGAGCCGCTGGCCCTCTTTATGTTCATAGATTTCAGGATCCCATGCACCCGATCAGGAGAAATTACAGGCAGAGACATGGGACACCTGAGAGGAGAAGGAGTAGGATGAGGGATGCCGGAATCGAGCAGGGTGAAATTAGATGAAAAAGGGAGGCCGAAGAGATTAGCCTTTTCAGAAGGAGTATTAGCTACAGAACCATCAGAACGAATAAGAGGAGGAAAGGCAGATTTACAGAAGTTGTTAGAGATATTTTTGACAAGAGGCCAGAAATTTCTATCAGTAGGAGAGCCATGGAGGTCAGCGCACTTCCTTTTTATGAAAGTACGCTTAGTCCGTCGAAGAACATCCCTGCAACGATTCCGAGCGGAATGGAAATTAGCAAGAGTGAAAGGAGAAGGAGAGTTTTTCCATTCACGATTAGCACTGTCTCTCTCGCGAAGGGCAAGAGAACAATTGCCATCAAACCAAGGATTCTGAGGAGAAAAAGATTTAGTTGAAGATGGAGTGAATCTGCCCATCCTGTCAAGGATTACAGCCCCTACCTTTTCAGCAGAGACAGAAGCGTCCCCCGAGTCAAAGCAAGATTAACTCCAATGATAGTTAGCAAAGAAGAGGCGTATTGCCCCCCAATTAGCCCGATTAAGGTGTCAGAAAGTAAGTTTAGGGCATGGTGGAGCTGTTGGAGAGAAAGCATTATAACTAAGAGCTATAAGATTATGGTCAGAGTTACCAATAGGAGGGAAAATGGTGTATTTATAACTAGAAGGAGTAGTGGTGAAATATAAATCAAGTGTATTTAGGAATTGGTTAGGACGATCTGGAATGTGTGTAGGTTCCCTAATCAACTGCTCCAGATCGTTAAGAATGCCGAATGATTTGGCCTCCCTCCCACCTGTATCAGTATGAGAGGAACCCAACCACTCAGTGTGGTGTACGTTGAAATCCCCTAAATAGAGGACTTCAGCATTTGGATGAGAAGAAGTGACAGTCTCGTGAGTAGTAGTAAGATATTGAAAAAAAACTGGAAAATCTGTTCCATTAGGGGAGCAATAGCAGAAACACAAGATAATTGTAGTAGTAGGAAGACAGATTTTAATGTTAATATAGGCACAGACTCCACCATTTAGACGGAAATTGTGAAAAAAGTTGTAGTTAGAGACATTAAGATTAAGAGAAAGAATCCCTGTCCAGCTGGGTCTCAGACAGAAGCAAAAGGTTAGGACGAGAGGTAGTGAGGTGGTGTTCAACAGACGCGAGATTAGATCGAAGGCCACGAACGTTAGCAAAGGTAATAGAAAGCCTCCGTCTACGCCCCCCCCCCCGTCCACTCAAATTAGGCATTGAAAAAAAACACACACACATACACAAAATCACGCACGCAAGCACTCACTCTCTCATACACGCACGCTCACACGCACTTACGCACACACGCAAGCACGTAATATAGTAAACTAAAACAATTAATATTAAAATTATTAAAACTATTAAAATCAATATTAAAATATTAAAGCTATAATTATTTAAACAAATTATGATGTAAATTTATGCTAGAGAAACTTAATTAATAAAACGAAGAAAATATATAGTAAACGGTAAAAGTTTAACTAGGTTAAAACCATACTAATCTGGATTATGTCGAACTACACTGTCAATAAAAATATCTTATAATTAATTAAAAACACTAAAAAAAATTAAAACACTGAACACTAAAGAAAATTTAACAACAAACATCCCACATTTAGAACTAAAAAAAAAAAAAAACAGAAATAAACACAAACACACACACTATCATTAGAGCACTGTCAGACACGACTTTTCACTAAGAGAGCTAAACTATCATGATGATGATGATGAAGTTGATGATGATGAAGTTGGTGATGAAGCCATTGACGAAGAAGATTTAGATAAGCTCTCCTCAGAAGAAGAAGCAGCAGTCTGAATTTTTACAACTTCTTCTTTTTCAGAATCAATGGTTGACATTTGATTTTCCCTCACATTTTTCTCTGAGGAGATATCCTTACTTTCGTTTTCATTTCTATTAACGGGAGTAGATAATTTTTGTTTCAATCTACGAGTCACACTAGCTGTTGTAAAAATTTTACCGAGATTCATCTGATTAACATCATCCTTTTTTTCCATCGATGATGTATCATCATCCTTTTTTTCTATCGATGATGTATCATCATCCTTTTTTCCATCAATGATGTATCATCATCCTTTTTTCCATCGATGGTGTATCATCATCCTTTTTTTCCTTCGATGACGTATCATCATCATCATCCATCACTTTAAACGATAAATTTAAGGAATTGAGGAAATCCATATTATTGTTATTTTTAGTATTTGATTAAAAAAAATAGAAAATAAAGTTAAAATAGATGTATTGTATTGTTAATAATATTTAATTAAAAATAAAAAATTAAATAATAAAAAATACATTTAAAGAAAATTTTCATAAAATATTTATTATGAAGTTTTATATTTTTTTTTTTATTTTTTATCTTTAGTATGATGAAAGAATAAAACAAAACTAAAAAATGAAAGGCACGTAAAACATATTAGATAATATTGTTATTTATAATTTGGGTTTCAGAAACTTTAATTACGTCTTTAAAATTTGAACCCAATACATCTCTACAATGTTTTCTCCAATCATTGACGATAGAAAAATTTATTTTTTTTAGGGGGATGGGGGGGGGATGAGATATTATATAATTATTATTTTTTATTATCAGGTAAATTTTATTCTTAATATAAAGGAAAAATAGTATAGAGGCATTTTTTTTCAAATTTTTTACCTCCAAACATTTATTGTTTATTTAAATTTTCTTTTAAGCAATTTAAATAATAAATTTCATTTTCGTTATCTTCCATCAGGTGCGGTTTTTCCCTCTCCGCGGATGAAAATATTTTGAAGGAAAATAATTTTTCATTATCCGAATTAATGATATTATTATACAATTGATCAAAATAATACTAATTCGAAGAAATTTTTTTTTGTAAATTAACAGGGTTTTGGGAATTAAATTGCTCTCTAATCAAATAATCACGATTCGTTTTCGGATATTTATTGGAAACGAAGTGTGAATTCGTTTCTTTAACGATGATTTTTCTCTTATGCGGATTTTCTCCAAAATCTGGTGTTTTGGATAAGTATTCTTAACAGTCGATGAAAAATGGCTACAGGAAATTAGGGCAAGACTTTCTCCGATGGGTTCGAGTAATTTATTATAAAAATCGATATCAAAGGTATACTCATTATCACTGTTATGAATTGTCGTAGTCAGGAGTATTTCTAATATAGAAATAAATGTCGAATATAATTTTAAAATTAATTTTAAGTTTTTGGTAAATTTAAATATTTTTAGAAATAGCTTTTCTTCTTCTCTGCTCAAAGGTTTATTATTATTATTATTATTATTATTATTATTATTATTATTATTATTATTATTATTATTATTATTATTAATTTCACCCGGATTAGTCTTTGGAAATAAAACGTTTTTCAAATAGCTCTCCACAACAGCCAAATAAATTCGCGCTTTTCTTTATTATTATTATTATTATTTTCATCTAGTCGACGACGACGATGAGGATATCTTCTAAATATCTCAAAAACATTTTAGGATCGTACCTGAACTTGCAAAGAACGTTGGCATTTTCCTCTAGAGTTTCCATATTATTTTTAATTTTCAATTTTAGATTCTTAATAGATATAACATGATAACACTTTCCCGATTTCCTATCATAAAAAGATACAAAATTACGACTTTCATCGTAATGAAAAACCATATTTTCGCTATTTTTTCCCGTTTTCAAACTAGGACGCCGCCGATTGTTATTCATTTTTAACCCATTTCGAACCACATCGTTAGTTCTTTCAGTTTTATTGCGATTAAAATTTTTTTTGAAAATAGTTTTATTTTCATCGGAGTCTTTAGAGTGTATAAAAAAACTCATAGTTTCTAAATCGCCAATCGAACCCGTTTTGATTGGAAGTAAAATTTGAATTCCATCATCAAATAAAACGAAGAAGTTTTCGTATTTATCTATATCATCTTCCTCAATATTATTATTATTATATTATTATTATTATTATTATTATTATTATTATTATTATTATTATTATTATTATTATTATTTTTATTATTACTGCTACTATTATGAACGTTTATTTTTTCAGTAGTAGTAGTAGTAGTAGTAGTAGTAGTAATAATAATAATGGGAATATTATGGGAGGCGGAAATAGTTGAGCGTCTTTCTTTAGTCGATGAGGAATCAAAAATTTGCATAATTTTTTTAACTGTGCCAATAATCGCGGATTTGTAAATAAGTTTGTGAAGAATGTCGGCAAAATAATTAATGGATGATAATGAAGAGGACGCGCTGTTGTTTTTGCAATCACCCTCCTCCTCATCATCATCATCATCATCGTCAACAAGAGCAATATTTTTTTTATTTTTTAAAAAATTTTCAATGAAAATAAAACTCTCTTTTTCTAACTTCTCCTGATCGTATTGAGAAATGTTTTTTTTATTAATTGAACAGTTTTATGATCTCCACCACTATCTGTTCCATTTTCAAAAATATTATTCTGTGAAGAAGTAGAAGTTATCGATTTCTTATAAATATTGGTGGCAACGTCATAAATGTTATATACCAATTTTTTTAAAGCTTCGGGATTATATTCAATTTTTTTTAAAAGTTCATAAACATTTGTCATTAGATGTTTTGATTGATATTTATAATCCCTCGGAGATAGAAAAAGAAGAAGAAGAAAAGGGGGTGGTTTTAATGATCGCTTTCGAATCGATTCTCGAACCAAATTTTTGAGGGGCTGAAATATTTTCCCCCTCATAATTTGAAGATGTAAATTTACGATTTATAATGATTTTTGGTTTCTTTTCCAAAAGGTTTCTTTTAATACGTTCAAAAGTATGACCAACATTTAAGAATCGGTGAAGTTCTTTACAGATTGCAATAAACATTCCGGGACAAATGACCCCTGATACTTCTAATTTAACGATATCGAGAATAATATTTTCCATTTCTATGATATGATTTTCTGTTAACTGTATATTTAAAAAAGAATTTCGTTGTTTCCCACTACCACCACCATAATATTTTTGATTACTTTTCTCCTTAAAATACTCCAGATGTTGTTTTGGAGAAAAATTTAAACACTTAATTTTCACATTCCTCGATCCCGAGAATTGGTCGTCTATTATTTGCAATAATTTATCGAGCAAGCATTCTTTCATATCATTAAATCTATTAACTTCATAATTTTTATCAAAAGGCGGAAGTGAATTTAAAGCAATTTCTCCCGTCTCTATATCATCCCAAAGAAGAGAATGAAGTAATTTATCAGCGACTTCGATACGTTCGCCGTTATAAAACAGATCATTATCTAAAACTCTGACGATGATTATGTCAAACAACACAATCATCATAGCATTATTATTTCGACTTCCACATAAGTCAAAAATCTATATCAATGGAGTTAAGGAAAAATCCAGTACCCCCAATTTTAACTTATAAATTAATTTGATTCTCGTTTTTTAATACTATCAAAACAAGGTTTCGATCTCTCATCTATTTTATAGGAACAAGATCCAAAATACTTTATGACCAATTGTCCGATACTTTGATTTTGATATTGAGAATAGTACCTAAGAACATCGAAAAGGTTTTTTACTTCTTTGGTTAAAAGTAATAGTAAAGCCTCATTTTTACTTTCAATAAGATGATTAATCCCAGATATATAATACTCTTTATCGAAAATAGTCGAAGAAGAAGAAGATGAGGTAGAAAAATCATTATTTTCTTGAATACTTCTCGAGTCAAAAAATATTTAAGAAAATATATCGACTAAATGCTTTTCCAGCATTATTTTTAATAGATTTTAAAAGAAATGTAAAGAGTTTGCTTTCAATATCAGAAAGAGGTTTCAATTTATTTCCATCGGAGAACATTTTTTTTATCTTCTTCAACATCATCATCATCGCCATCATCGTCATCATCATCGTCATATTCTTCTTCTTCTTCTTCTTCTTCTTCTTCTTCTTCTTCTTCTTCTTCTTTTTCTTCTTCTTCTTCGTCTATTTCATTTTCACTTTTTTCTCTTTTTTCATATGAATAATTTTCATCTTCCTCATCTTTCTCATTTAAATATTTTGCACCACTGCTGTTTCTTTTCTTTATCGTTTGTAAATTATTTAACTCCATATTTAAAAAAATTATATATTTTTATAAGATAAATAAAAAAAATATAAGATCAATAAAAAAAATATATTCATTGCATTGAAACAATTCCGATGATATTCGCTTCGACGCTTTCAAATAAACTCACCGAATCATTACTGTAAGAAAAAGAAAAATTATCACCCGTTTTTAATTTTTCAATAATTTTGACGTTGTCGACATTAAATCCTCTTCCAAAAAACACTGGGACATCAACAATATCTTTTAGTGGATTGAGCCATCCGGTGAAATCAATCTCGGAATCAATAGTCTTTAAAATTTTACAATCTTCATTCAAAAAAATCTTTCATTTTAAAGGGACTTTTCATTTCAATAAAGATGCATTTCCTCAGAGATTTCGAATATAAAACTGAAATTAAAGAAAACGATCCTAAAATTATCACATTTCTTTCACGACCCGTTTCTCGATAAAACGTTTCGTAATTATTATTATTTCTTAAAAGCCCATCTAATGAATTTTGTAATTTTAAGAATAATAATTGAAAACTATTTTTACATTTCAGTAAGGTTTTTAAATACGATGGAAAAAAATATTTTTGAACATTTTGAATATGTCTTGAATAAAACCAGAGAACGCCGCCTCCACCACCCTCCTCGTCCTCATCGTTGTGATTGTTTTATAAGTCTACCACTGCACCTATTAAAATGAGGGAATATATTATTTCTCTTGTTATCAAAAATTAAAGTAAAAAAAAACTTTAAGCAATTTACCTCCTTCCCCTCCTATTATATTTCCATTTTTTTCTTGTACGCAGTTACCAAATAAGTCAGAGTAAACGGAAGTTATAAAATAATCATGGATGCTTTTTAGTATTAAAAAGACTTCAACGCAAGTCGAGCACACTCCTCTTCATAAGAAATCAGAAATCCTTTCACATTTTTTATTTAACAATTCAACATTAGTTTCTTCTAAAGGACAAAATGTTAAAAATAAAGGAGTTCCCTCCTTTTCTTTTCTTTTCTTTTCGCATTGTGCGCAAGTTTCTCATATGGAAAAAAGCAACCAATTAACTAATCCAATGATGTTCCCCCCCCCCACTCTCGCAAAACATATTTACGCGTATATCGTGTTTTTTAATCAGCAGGTACATAAATCTCAATCTTTTTGCAATTTCTTCCGTTAGAAATTCATTTTGGAATAATTTTAAACCCCCGTACCCAAATTCTAATTTCAGCACAGAATTCGGTTGGCATCGAGCTGAAAATATTTGCCGCAAAATATGATCAATAACGACGTTATAAAATTTAATAACGTACTCATCGATGGGCTCTTTTATTTCGAAAGGTAACAACATTCCTCTATTTAAAAAAAAATTAATTAATTGTTTCAAAAAATTTAATTATTTTTAATTTTTTTTTGTTAAAATAAAATAATAAATAGATTAGAGAAATATTTATCTAAGGAGCTCTCTCTTTTTTTTATTTCTTTCTTTCTTTTCCCTTTTTAAAAATAAAAGCAAAAAAAATCAAGCGTATAAAAGATAAATTTTAATTAAATACTGTTTATTTGAAAATAAAGTTTTTAAAGTTATTGTTATTAATTACGCCTCTAATTTTACATCCGAAACACTTATAATTTAGAGATAACAAATTTAATGAAAGACTCGGTCTTTTATCTTCATGATTAAAACGTTTCAAAGTGACGAAACAATTTTTATAAAAACATTCATTATATATTTTTTTTGGCGAAAGTAAATTCGAAGATGACATCAATTTTTCTATTATAATCTTTTTGCTAACTCCAACCTGTTTTATGAAATTTTTAAATAACAATTTTCTATTCTCGAATGAGAGAGTGGGGGTTGTTGTTGTTGTTGTTGTTGTTGTTGTTTTCTCACATACGGGTAAAAAGTTTTCTTCGAGTAATGATTTATCCATATTCGATCTTTTGGGTAATTTTAAAAATTTGGGAAAGAATATTTCTCTTATATTTTTTTTATTACTCTGATTATTAATATTATTATTATTATTATTATTATTATTATTATTATTATTATTATTATTATTATTATTGTTATTATTGTTATTATTATTATTATTACTTTAATCACAACAAATTTAATAGTAACATCTCCATAATTATCTAAATCTTGGACGCTTCCAGGTTCCCAATCTTCGTTAAGGAACATAGCTATTTTGAACTGCAATATCTTCATAGCGGGAAAAATATATTCATCGTAAGAGAATAAAGATTTCACATTGAAACGTTCTTCATCTTCGAGCTCTCCTTCTTCTGATGATATTTCTATGTATAATTTAGTGCGAAAAATATTTTCATCTCTTAATAAATTCTTTTTCGATTGACACGTAGTAACATTTTTCGATGGAAACGAGAGTAACTTTTCGTAAGGTATTTTTTGTGGATAGATTGAAATAAGCATCATACTAATATTATATTCTTGGCATTTCATCATCGAATTTTTTGTGGTAAATAATTGAAGAATAGGCTTAGTTTAAAATTTATTTTATAACACCATCAAAGATATATTATTATTAATTTTAATCAAGTTTTATATATAAAAAAATATTAAAAAAAAAATAATATATTAGTACCTCAATTTTTTAAATGATAAAAATGAAACGAATAATAATAATAATTATTTTATTTTTATTATAATTTCTTTATAATATTTATAAAAGACTATCATTAAATTTTTATATTAGTTGAAAAGAATTTTTCTTTTCTTAATTAAAGTTGTTGTTGCTGCTGTCGTCGTTGTTGTTGGTTTCTCCTTCAATGATAATTTCATAATTTCTTCTTTTATTTTCGATTCCACTCGCCCATAGCCGTATTCGTAGGCGCTTAAATTATCATCTTCCGAATATATTCGTCCTTCGTCAACGAGTAATAAACACATACGAAAAGCATTTTAGTTTCGAATATTTCATTTACAACGCCCTCGGAAAAATCCAAGTGTTCAATTACGATTTTTTTTAAAATCGCTCAAACTAAAATCACCTATATATACTTCATTCACGAAGTTGTATATTATATCCTCGTTTAATGCAATAGAGTATCTTAAATCGTCGATTTTATTATAATTACAATAATCTTTCAGTCCCTCTATTATAGATGTAAAGTACCAATTTTTCTTATAACTATTATCAAAATATTTAAGAGCGCTTTTTCTGTACAAATTTTTTTTCCACTTCTTCTTTTCATCGAATGCAGTTCTAATCCCGAAGTAAAAGGATTAAAAAATACGTCATTTAAAGAATTATCAAATCGCCGAAACGTCGACACCAGACGATCGATAAATTCACTCACCAGTAATGTTATAATTTCGAATTTCTTTTCTTTCAACATTTCATCTCGATAATAAAACATAAAAAAATCGGTTTTATTAGATTTTCATAAAAAAAATTCCGAAGAAGGTGCCTTATCATCATCATTATCTCTTAAAACTTTTCTTGGTGACTCAATTAACTCATTTTATACGCATTGAAATATGGTAAATCCATGTACGTTTTGGCTGTGGCGAGTAGCGAAATCAATTTCGATTGAACGAAGTTCGATCCTTCTTCGAGTTTTATCAATTTAATCCAAATGCACATTAACGCTGCAAAATGAGCATCGTTATGAACTACATTCGGATTTTTTAAAATCTAATATGCACAAAGAGAAGCTAAGATATTCGTTTGAATGATAGGTTTTAGAGCCTTTGCTAAACCTGGGGTAAAAATAGGTACAATAGCGTTAAATTTTCTCACATCATAATCACATCCTACGCCCATTTCAAAATCTTCTTTTTCTCTTTTTTCTTCTTCTTTTTTTCTCTTTTTCTTCTTTTTCTCTTTTTTCTTCTCCTTTTTCTACTTCTTTTTCTTCTTTTTCTCTAAACAAAAATTTCTCTGAATCTAAGTCATTAACACTATGACTGAAAATACAAAATCTATTATTGTTATGATCAATCAACCTCGCTCGTAATTTCCAAGGATTTTGTTGACATTTACGACTTATGTCCGCTATAATTGGAATACCCGTGAGGGTGAAGCATTTTAAAAATGTTAATTTTTCCCGTTTTAATAATTCCGGTAAAAATGAATCTTTTAAGTCTCGAATAGTAGAATTAGATGTTTTAATGCATTCGTTAAAGCTAATCTCTTTTCCTCCGATGACTTCCTCCATATATCCATTTATTATGTTACTCACGGCATCTAAAAATTTGAGCTTTCCGTTTTTCGCTAAAATATGTTTCGTACCTTCCTCTTTTAATCTCATTTTTACCATTAATAAAATCCTTAGAAGATCTCATTATAAATTCTAACGGCGTTTTTCCATTATAAACTCCATCCAACTTTTCATTAAATATTCGAATTGTTGAAGAAATAACTTTTTGACATCGAAAGCGAATATTACTAAATCGTACTGTAATAATTTTTTTTGAATAAGCGTGTCAATAAGAGAGTCATTATTATTATTATTATTATTATTATTATTATTATTATTATTATTATTAAAAATAATATTTTTCATTGTATTTTCATATCCACTTTTCACCATTTCCTTCATAACTAAAATAGTGTGATTCAATTTTTTTTCTTCTATACGAGTTGATTTTTCCTCCTCTTCATAAATCTAAGATTTATCCAAAATGTTAGAATACCAAGCAAGGGAAAAAAATATTATTCGCTAATAGTTGTAAATCACCACAAAAGTCGTGTTTCGTAAATATAATATTCAATCTGTAAATTTTTCCCCCTTTTTTTTGGTCGTAAACTCATTTTCAACGACATCTCTAAAGTGTCGGGATCAACATTAAAATATAGGTATTCTTCTAAAGAGGACAATCTTGTGATCGTTTCGTTGAATTTTTCTTGCAGACCAAAATCGTGTAAAGGACGCAAACACCCTTTGGGTTCAAATATTATTGAATCTTTTTCATTTTCAAATCTAATATTTTCCTTTTTTCCAGTCTCGCTGTTGATTAAAAATATCGGCGCCGCAAATTCGAGAACTGAATGAGATTTCTTGATATCATCATCGTTTTTGTAATTTACTCTATAAATATTGATTTTTATACCCGCACCATGATCTGAAAATATTATTAAAATAATAATCTATTTATACTGAAAAAAATAATAATAATAATAAGGTGACACTAAAAAGTATAATAACTCCTAAAAATTAAATTAATTAATTAATATAAATTTTAAAAAAACACACACACATTCACTCTCACGAGTTTACACCTCCTCTGGAAATTATTCGTTTATTTATTTTATTTTTATTTATTTATTTATTTATTTCATTTTTTTGATTAATCTTCTTCTAAACTTGTTTTTCCCAAAAGTTTAATAATTCCATCAGTGGCGTCTTCGCACAATTCATTTTTTATTTCCCTAGTTATTCGATTATGGGCAGTTTCATAGGGTAGTACATTTTCCGGCAATTTCGTTTGGCCAAAATTTTTTGGCATTTTTATGTAATGATATACGTATCTGAATATCTCATCCTCATCAAAAATGTCAATTAACACGCTTTCGGAAATGTCTAATCGATTTTTAATAATGTTCCGAAGATCGTTCAAATCGAAAGGACCGATATTTTCAGCATCCTCGTAAGGGTATAAAAAGTTTCTATCTAATCGAATAAAATGATCGAACTTTGCATTGTGGTTTTTTCAAAAACCTTTCTAAACGCGAAACTAATTCTTTCCTACCGCAAATGCTCGTGTCGTGTGTATCGTATTCTTTTTTAAAATCTCTATAGAGTTCTCTATTGAGTTTATCATGAAAATCCGTTACGCTTTCCAAATATAGATATCTGCTTTCGTCGTCTTTGAAATTAAACCGTGTCTCCACAGTAAAAAAAAAGTATCTTCAAATGCCTTATGGAATTATATTTCCGCAACCTCAGCACCATTCGACCGATAAACTCGCGTACCAATAACAAAAAAAATATCGACGATCTTTTCTTCGTCTATTTCCGCCTCGTGCGAGAATACGGAAAAAATGGGTTTTACTAAATTTGGCGAATAAAATCCGGTACCGACAACGCCACCACCACCGTCGTCGCTTTCATTTTCCGAACTCAAAACAATTTCTGGCATATCGATAAGAGCCTTCGAATATGCAGTGAAATCCAGTATATCGAAATACGCGGAGGCGGTGGCGCATATCGACGTTAATTTTTCCCGAACGTGAGTAGGTTGTTGATTACCCTCGAATATCACTAATTTAATCCAAACGCATAATAACGCGGCGAAATGCACCTCATTACAAATCGCGGATGGATTCTTTAAAATACAATACGTACAAATTGACGCGAATACTTTAGTGCGTAAAAGAGGTTTCAAAATATTCACCATCCGCGGCGTGAAAATCGGAATTATAGCGTTAAAAGATCCCTCCGCCCTTTTTAACTTGAAATTTTTCGTCCGCCTTTCGTTCTGATTTATCCTTAAATCTAACGCATTGTGACTCACCAACGGGTAATTATTGCTGCTCTCATCCTCCATTAATTTTAAACGAATACGCCACGGGTATTCTCGCTTTTGCCTAATTTTTTTTAACCGTCACAGAAACGGGAATACCGGTGAGAGTGATATATTTAATAAAAGAATATTTTCCTCTATTTAATAATTCGGGTAACCGCGGATCCCAGAGATCCCGCATAATCGAATGACGCGTTATCTCGCAACTATTATCGGATACTTCCTCTTCATCGATATTAAGTAATTCTTTTTTTATAGATTGCGATATATCGATAAATTTTTTACATCCGCCATTTCAAATGGAGGAGAAAAGAATTCGACGGTATTCTCGTCCGATTGTTCGTGGAAAAATGAATCCGCGGCATCAACTACGTCACCTTTCATGTCAATCACGCGCTCATTCATCCTAGATTTGTCGAGTATCGAATAAACGGCTTTTTCGCAATAGAATAATGAAGATTTCAGTTCGTGAGAAAAAATGCGTTTTTGAAACGGTGTGAGATCAGTTTCTAAGAGTTCTGATTCTTTCTTAAAATATTGGGAATTGACTATTTGCAATTTTCCTTTTAAACTTTAAATTAAAAACATTTCGCAGAATTCTTTCGTTTCGCGTCTTTCCACATTACACCAGTGTTTCTTAAAAATATGATGACCCCATCGAGCAATCACCTTATTGGAAAAGAGATCTAAATCTATACTACCTTCTTTAATATTAAAGAATATTAAATTTAATTCGAGGCTAACAACTCCGTCTTTAATTATTAACATTTTCAAAGATTTCGCGAGATTATCAAAATTCGTATGAAAATATAAAAATTCTTCGAGAGTTGAAATCTCCGTAATCATTTCTACATAACGCTTTGCGACATCATTATTAAAATTATAGGGAGGGCGCACGCAACCGCAGGGAAAAAATTTCAGTACCTCTTTGTTTTCATCAATATCGATATTTCGAATCCCCTCCACCCCTCCTCCTCCAGTGGCTGGATCCATGATAAAAATGGGCGATTGAAACTGAATGATAGAGTGTGGTATCGAGATAATTTATCTCGTAAACGCCTATCTTCAACGAGGCCGCCATTTTCACCCAAATACAAAAAAAAATTATTCAAAAATTTTTTTAAAATAAGAAATAATAATAATTATTCTTAATGGATAATAAAAAGAATTTTTTATATAAATAAAAAAAATAAATAAATAAAGATGAAATAAAATAAATATTTACTACCTTTACATTAAAGGCGTATCATCATCATCGTCAATTAACTCGTCAAAATTTGTGTGAATGAAAAAAAATATACATATATTATTTTTTTTTTATTTTTTTTTTTATAAAGATTACCTAATTTTTAACACTAATTTCCAAATATCTTTTCGTATCTCCAGCGTCTTGGACCATCACTATAAGATTTATAAAGACAATTGCAAACGCTAAAGCATTGACAAGGTTTCATTTCTTTAAAAAAAAAAAAATTTAATTAAATTAAATTAAATAATTAAATTAAAAATTTAAATAAAAAAAAAAAAAAAAAAATTTTTTTTTTTATATATAAAAAATAAAAATAAAAACAATAAAAAATTGTTAAAAAACTAATTAATAGTTTATTACTATACCTTCTGGGATATCATCATTTTCTTTATTTTTATTGAATTGTTTTATTGAAGTATGTTGTTATATTATTCATAATGGCGGAAATATAAATATAAATATTACATAGGGCAGGGCATAGAGACAAACAGCACTTCTTAACTAGGCCTTTATTTACATGTATAACACAGTACAGCTCGTGCTAGAAGAACACGATACAATCGATAGAATGAGAATGAAATGTTTACATAGAACATAGTCTTTACTGATTCATAACAAAGAGTATTTTCATACAGTATCAACAGTACATATACTTTAGGTTAACTCCTAACACCCCCTCTTAAGCTAAAGTATACCTCTTATGTTTTCAAATTTTAATAACCTACTTTTTGATACAGGTTTAGTAAATATATCAGATACATTGTCCTCAGACTTTACATACTTTAAATCTACAATACCATTTTGAATTTCATTCCTAATAAAATGATACCTAATATCTATATGTTTAGATCTCTGGTGATGTATAGGATTTTTAGCTAAAGAAATAGCCCCTTGATTATCAGCATTTACAATAACACTTTTTTTGTTAAAACCCTGCATGTCAGAAAACAATTGTCTTAAAAATTTAGCCTCTTGTATACAGCAAGTTAAATGCCATATATTCAGCTTCACATGTTGACAATGCAACAACCCTTTGCTTTTTGCTTTTCCATGAAATTAGAGGTCCATTATTGTTTAACCGAAAACCATAACCACTAATACTAAATCTATCTTCTGATGACCCCCAATCTGAATAACAATAACCAATCTAACTTTAACTGCTCATTTGATTTATAAAATTTCAAATCATAATTTATAGTACCTTTTAAATATTTTAATACATGCTTAACTAACTGTAAATGTGCATTATTTGGTTTATTCATATATTGAGATAAAAAGTTTACAGAAAAACATATATCAGGTCTGGTACAACTCATCAAATAAATTAAACTACCTACAATTTCTCTGTACAATTTACCATCTGTTAACAATTTTGAAACATTTATATCTAAGTTTACTAACACTAGGATCACATGGAATTGCTTTAGGATTACAATTACTCATTTTAAATATGCTTAATATTTTTTCTATATATTTTGATTGGTTCATACTAATACATTCACTCTCAAATTTAAATTCAATACCTAAAAACATAGATAGTTGACCCAACTCTTTCATTTTAAATCTATTTGACAATATTGTTTTAACATCATTTAAAATATCAACATTTCTGGCAGAAATTATTATATCATCTACCCAAATTATTAATATAATACAAATTTTACATTTTTCATCAACCTTAGTATAAACACATGTATCAACTACAGATTTCACAAAATTTTGAGATATGAGAAAAGAATCTAACAAGTTATTCCAAATTCTGCCACTTTGTTTTAGTCCATATAATGATTTATTTAATTTACAAACTAACCTATTACCACTTACACCACTTTGTATATATCCTGGTGGTTGTTCAATGTATAGTTCCACATTTATAGGTGCATTTAAATATGCAGTTTTCACATCCATTTGATGAACAATAAATCCTTTCTTGTACTGACAGTTGCATCAACATACGGATTGAAGTTATTCGAGCTGTTGGTGAAAAAGTTTCTTGATAGTCCACATCTTTCACTTGTGAATATCCTTTTGCCACATATCTGGCTTTGAATTTTTCTTCATCATTTGGTCCTTGTTTAATGGCATAAACCCATCTTCCACCAACTACTGAACGACCTTCTGGTATTGGAGTGAGTTCATATGTATCATTCTCAATCAGAGCATCAATTTCTTCATCCATTTCTTTCTGATATGAATCAGAACTTGCCATAGCTTCTTCATAAGATTTTGGGACACTAGTCATTCTATAACAATAATCCACAGAATAATTAACATTTAATAAATTTTGATCTATATCATCAACATAAGTCTTCAAGATACTTTGGCTTATTTCTCTCTCTCTCTTAGGATATCTGTTTTCCTGTTCTTCATTTTCATCTAATTCTTCTTTATTAGGTTCCTCTTTTTCATTTTCTTCTATAGATCCATATTCTTGAGTCCTTGGTCTTGTATATTCATATTCAAATTCAGATGTTTCTTCTTCTTGTCCAAATTTTTCTGTAAATTTAACACATCTTATTTTCTTAATATTGTTCTGCTCAGGAAAATATACTAGATATGCTGGGCTTTCATTGTCATACCCAACAAAAATTCCTTGTTTACTGCGTGCATCTAATTTCTTTTTCTCCTGTGAGTATGCATAACAAATTGATCCAAATACATGCATATTACTTAAATTTGATTTTCTTCCTGTTATTAATTCATGAGGAGTTTTACCTGTCTTTGAATGATAACACCTATTGCGAATATACGCTGAAGTTTTCACTGCATAACTCCATAATTTTTTAGGCAACTCAGCTTCCAATAATAAACATCTTGCCATATCAAAAAGAGTTCTCCATGTACGTTCAACTTTTCCATTTTGATGCGGTGAATATGGTGCTGAAAATTCCTGCTTTATACGATTCTTTATGAGGAGTGATTTGAAGTCTGCAGAGGTAAACTCTGTACCATTATCTGACCTCAACCTCTTTACAGTCCCATATGGGGAAATATCTGCCAAAAATTTTTCTGTTGCAGCAATCGTATCAGTTTTACTCTTCAATAAATACACAAAAATTGCACCAGAATAATCATCCACAAAAGAAATAGCATATTTAAAACCATCTCTTGCAACAGGGTCAATAGGACCTGCTAAATCACAATATACTAATTCTAAAATACCAGTAGTGTATTTTTTCAGCTTCTCTATTTCTAGTCTGAGTCATTTTTCCCAGTGCACAAGTACTACAATCAAAATTTTCTTTACTAATTATATTCATACCATTTACTACACTTTCAAGTTTTAAAACATCTTGAACATTACAATGGCCCATAATTTTATGCCAATCTTGCAAACTATAAGAACCCATTTTCTTAATACCAATATTGTTCAGGAAAATATAAACCTCCTGTCTTCTTAATATTAAATACTGTACCATCAGGTGCTACTAATTCAGCAAATTTTGGTGTGAAAATTTATAGAAACTCCATTTTTCGCAGCTGCCTGCACTGAAAATATATCTTGTTTATATGATGGTACACAAAGAGCATTTTTCAATAAAATACTATGACACTTACCATTAACATCACATATTGAAACTTTAGCATGGCCTCTTCCAATTGCAGCATTATTCATTATGCTTCCATCGGCCAATTCAATAAAATGGTTTGAGGGGTCAAAATTTTCTTCAAAGCTGATAAATTTTGATCTATCACATAAGATATGTGAGGTAGCACCCGAATCTACAAGTAAATTACTTGGTGTGTATGTCCTACATTACCCATTTCATTAATTATAAATGCATAAGAATGACTCTCATCACTTTGGCTCTCATCCTTCGCAATCTTAGCGGAATTATTTTTTCTACAAAATTCTGTATCATGGGTTTGTGAATTACAATTAACACACCATCTTTTATAATACTGCCTATGTCCCCCTCTTCCTCTATAAGCTTGCTTAGTAATCTGATGATTACTGAGTTTCTCTGTACATTCAAATTGCTTGTGCCCTACTTTACCACAAGAAAAACATTTCACGTAACTTTTTCTATCTTTTATCTTCATAACATTTTCTTCTGGCTTAATATCTGCCTGTTGGCTCTTTACTGTCTCTTCAAAACTTCTTAGAGCTACTTTAAATTCACTAAATGTCATGGCTTTCTCTTTCTGAATAATTACCGTCGAAAAAGTTCTGTACCCTGAAGGTAGGCCTTTCAAAACCATAGCTATAAGTAAACTATCACTTACAGTTTCACCAGCTGATTTCAAAAATGTAGCTGCTGTCTCTGCCCTTAAAATGTAATCAGTAACATCTTCATCACTGCCTAATTTCAATGAGGTTAGCTCTGTATATAAAGCTATCAACTCTAGGCTTACTGCTACCCAAATAATGGTCATGTAATATTTTCAAGGCTTTCTTGCCATCATCCTTAGCATCTCTTATGATAAGGGATAAACTTCTATCATCTAGGACTAACACTAACTCTGCAAAAACTTTTGCATTATCATCGCTATCAACATCAGCGGTAGAATCACTAATCACGTGCAACAAATTTTGCAGCCTTAAATGCCCTAGGAATTTAACTTCCCACAATTCATATTTTTCTACATCGCCATCGAAATATAAACGCCTGGGCCCATAACCTGTTGTTATATTATTCATAATGGCGGAAATATAAATATAAATATTACATAGGGCAGGGCATAGAGACAAACAGCACTTCTTAACTAGGCCTTTATTTACATGTATAACACAGTACACGTGCTAGAAGAACACGATACAATCGATAGAATGAGAATGAAATGTTTACATAGAACATAGTCTTTACTGATTCATAACAAAGAGTATTTTCATTCAGTATCAACAGTACATATACTTTAGGTTAACTCCAACAAAGTATCCACCATAGACGCAAATTCATCATCATCATCATCATCATCATTTGACTCATTTAACTTTTGCTTTTTAAAAGGTCTTTTTTTATAATCATCGCTTGATAATTTTATTTCTCTTTTATTCGTTTCTTTTTTGAGATTAATATTGTTCGCATCTTTAAGATTCGTAATGTTGTTGTTATTGTTGTTGTTCAATTTGTGATACGTCTTTTATTTTCCTCCACCATTCGCATTATTTCTGGTACTTCTTTTTTTCCTCTTATTTTCCTCTGAAGAAAAGATTCTTCACATTTAACCCCACCATCATCTTCACCTGTAAAATTATTATCTTTTCCAGTCTTTCGATCTTTCGACATTTCACTCAACTAAATTTTTTCGTCCTAAAAATTTTATTAAATTTATATTAAAATTCTTATATTTTGTTGCGATTTGCTTGTAAACAGAAATCGCGGAGAATAAGACAGTAATGTGACTGTCTGTCCTAAAGATTCTTTAAAAAGTAACAAACCAAATTTAGATATATTAGCCTAAAGAAAATAATAATTATAAACAATAAAATCGAAAGTTACTCACCAAATATTAATATAATCTTCTAGCCAAATTTTAAGTATAACTTTTAGGTATTTTTTCCATAAAAAGTTCTTCAGGAAGAAGCGCCTTATTAATGTTTAAGACTTTATTTAAATTTTAGTAAGTATTTTAAAAGATAAACTGAACCTCTCTTAACTGAACAATTGCCAAATATTAAACATCAGGGCAATAAATCTTAACTCCAGTTACAACTTAGAACTTTTAAAAAAGTTAGTCATGTATTTATAGTCAAATTTTAAAGCCCCATAGAATGCCTAACAAGCCTACTCTTTGCTAAAATTTAAGATCAAACAATGCAAATCAAATAAAGAGTAAGACTGTCAATGTCTTAGTTCCAATATAGCAATCAGAGCCCAAATTCAAAGTCCTAACATTTTAATAAACAATTAATAGTCAAAGAAAGGTTTTAAGTAGTTATACTTTACGTTTCTGGAAGATCTTGTCGACGAGGTTGATATAATTATTAAAGAACTCTTACATTTCAATTTTGTTTTCTAACGAGTTCTGAGTTATATGAGCAAGTCCGTCTAGCGTGTTCAAAAATCGCCTAACAAGCTTATTGTTGTCCATTCCTAATGGGAATCTAGTTTTAGGGAAATTTTGTCACCTCAAATTTTAACCAGAGATTTTGCATTTCACTAAGAAGCAAATATGTAAACCAAAAAATGGCTTTATCTTTAAATCATAAAATATTTAATTAAATCTAAAATATAAGGATTTTCCAATATTCTCCCACAACAAGAATTTAAATTTTAATTTAAATTAAGGGAAAATTCAAAGTTAAATTAATAAGTAGAAATTTAGACCAATCATCAAACATGCTGTTTATTTAAACATGCATTTCTACAAGGTTAAATTCAAATCATATTTAAAGTTAAAATAAATCTACATCTACCTTACAACTAAGTACTACAAACTAACTTAAGTTTAAAAGTATATCAAATATAATTTTTACAAATCATCCAAATTTTCTTTCAGGAATCTCCTGAATTTTACAGCAGCCTTTCTTACAGGTCTTTTCTCAGAGCTTTGATTATGACTATCAGGCTGTCTAGTATTTGCTGAAGCAGGGGCAACTTCTTCAGATGAAGAATTATCAATTGCTGCCCTTTCCTCATTCTGACTCACCCCAGGGTGTGTTATGGATAGCTCCATAGGGAAAAGATTGCAAATTGAGTGGTGTGCCACTTAGCCATTGCTCTGTTTTACTTTGACAGATCTAATTATATTGTCATATCCTACCACTACTTCTACAACCCTTCCTAGCAACCAAAAGGGTCTAGGTTTATTTGGTAGTTTTATAAGGACAACATCGCCACACTTTATGCGATTAGTCCAAGAGCTCTGATACAAATTTCTGCTGTATTCTCGGAGACTTAGTAAGTACTGTTCATACCACAATCTCCGAAGCTCTTCAAAGGCAATAAGTTGCTGGTCCAGACTCTCAAGGACATCTTTCCTATCCATTTCCCTCCAAGGGTTTTCCTCCAAGTCTCTAATGACCAAAGAAGAATTGCTATGCATTTTCAAAAAAGAATTGGGGGAAATAACATTCAAATCATTTTCAGAATCTCTGTAGGTCAGAGGTCTGGAGTTTATAGCATCTTGTATAGAAGATAAAGTGGTCAGTAATTCAAAATAAGAAAGGGTTTTAGTTTGTACTGTTTTATATAAACAGCTTTTAACAGTACGGATCAGCTTTTCCCAAGCTGCTCCTATGAATGCCGCATAAAGGGGAATTTTTATATGTTTAATATGTAACTGAGTAAGATGATCACAAAATTCTTGGGAACTTAAAACATCACTAAGGATGTCTCCAGCTTTTACAAAGGCACATGCATTATCAGAGTATAAATGGGAGGGGATAGTATATCTATTACAAAACCTTTGAAAGGCAAGCAAGAAATTTTCAGTAGACATATCAGGAACAAGTTCCATATGCAGGGCTCTGATACTTAAACAAGTGAACAGCAAAATATACATTTTGTGTTCATTGCCACTTTCTGGATCTTTGACCCAAATATGACTTGTAAAATCCACACCCACATGATAAAAAGGCTTAATCAAGGTTAGCTGATTTTTAGGTAAGTTGGTCAGTTTGGGGTAATTGTAACAGAGAGCATTGTATTTTTTACATAAAAAGCATGATGACAAAACAGTTTTAACAGCTTGCCTGGCTTGAGGTATCCAAAAGCCTTTATTTCTAATATGGTTAAGTGTAGTTTGAATCCCAAGATGCTGAACTTGTGAATGAGAGTTTAATATTATTAAACGCGTAAAAGGGTGTACTTTTGCCAATAAAATAGGGTTGCAAATGTCATAATTAAAATGAAGTGATCTTGAAATCCTACCATGAGAGCGGAGAATATTTTCTTTATCAAGAAAGAGATCAAGGTGATTTACAAGGGGTGGAACTGGGTCAGATTTATTATTACCTTTCAGAAATTCTATTTCTTTCTTAAAGCATGCAAACTGCATACGCCTAACCCAATAAAGCAAAGCATATTTGGTAGGATCAGCATCTACTACTTTAATAAACCTAAATTTAAAAAGATAAGAAGTTAATCTTATTAATTTATTCAAATCAGAAAATTTTTCAATGTCATACACATCCTTATCATCAATGGGATTGATAGAACTTACAATTAACAGATAATTTGGCTTTGCATTCAGGAGGAATGCTCAGCAAGTCATGCACTGGCCAATTAGCAAAATTATTAGATAAAAAGGGGGGTCCATGTTCCCAGAAATGTTTAAGCTCATTGAACTTTTTAAATGTAACACCTTTTGTCAACAAATCAGCAGGGTTACTATTGGTATCAGTGTATCTAAAGAAAATAGGCACCTTAAATTCAGAAATTAATTCATTTTTTGCTAGCTCAATATCTTTAAGCCTATTCTTTACCATTTTAGACTTACTCTTAGGGTTATTTGTTAACAACCAGGTTAGAACTACTTGAGCATCAACTACAAAATTTAAAAACTTAAATTTAATATCTTCAAATGAAGATAATATGTTAGGCAAACACTTAAATGCCAGTACAACAGCCATTAATTCAAGACAAGGGATACCCAGCTCCTTCAAAGGGGACATTTTTGTCTTTGCAAATATTAAATCAGATAGGCCATCACAACATGCATTCATAACAAACCCATAAGATGTTTTGGAACTATCACAGAATATGTGAACACCATATTCATTGTCCTTACTGAGTACCATTCTTTTAAATGGCAACTTATAAGCCTCATTAAGAGAAGCAGCCACTTTTTTCCACTCATCTATAACTTCAGCACTCAAAACAGTATCCCAATCAACTTTAGGATTCAAGCTCCATATGTAGCGCATCAATATTTTACCACTAACAGTAAGAGGCAGAACAAAGCCTACAGGGTCAAAGGCTGATGAAATGGCAGACAAAATAGATCTCTTTGTGTTAGCCTTAACATCACAATCAACTTTTAAAACACTCATGGAGTCATTTTCTAAGTTATACTGATAACCTAAAACTTTCTCTTCAGGGCAACCATGGCCAGCTAATCTGCCATCCGCTGCAAATTTAAAATTTAATTCAGGCAAGTTAGAATTCCAACTTCTCAGAAAAAAGGAAGCTTCATCCATCCTCACACACGCTTCTTTATAAACATACTCTAATTCCGCACGATCATTACTGCTATAAAAGAAGTTATCTACATAAAAATTTTCAGTTAAAAGTTTTGAGCACAAATCATTGGGAAACTTAGAGGCATGGAATCTCATAACATAATGCAAAATAAAAGGGCTACTGACAAACCCAAAA
>SEYY01007998.1:0-12422 GCA_009176605.1 Armadillidium nasatum
GATATATATGACTACGATTTTTAACTTTTAAACGAGTTCTAAGTGCTTTAGAGTTATCCAAAGGACTTAAAAGTGTTTCAGACATCGCCCAATCAAGAACAGTTTCATGAAAAACAATGCAATGGACCTTAAATTTCTTCCCTTCTTCATCGTATCTTTCTCTCACTACATGAAGAGCAGGATCAATGGTTGCCAATTCTTGAAGGAAGGATGGAAGGTCGAGCTCTAATTTCACTGGAGGTACATACAGAGTTGGAGATACTTTTGGCAAACCCGAAGTTTTCTTCTTCTTTTTACCCTATAATAATAATAATAATAATAATAATAATAATAATGCAAATTATTATCTTAGTATAGATTCAAGTAGCTCAAGATAAAAAAAAAAAAAATAATTTATTTCACAAACAACCTACAGTGAATACTTTCTCTTCTTGTATGCTCTATGTAATAATTACCTTTAAAAAATCCTCCTATTTCCTGCCGAATTTCATTTCCTGATTTTTGACTACCTGCCGAATTTCATCAACTTCCCTAAATTACTCTCTAATATACATGAATTTACTTTAGCTCTACTCTTTTCACAACATTTAGAAGCCTTCCTATACTGGTTTCTTTCCTTACTGGCTATTCGCCGTTCGTTATATTTGTAAATATTAAAACTTTTTACTTTTTCAGCAACTAAGTTCAATCCAAGTTCCAATATTCACTAAACGCTAAGCTAAATAGGATTTTGAAACTCTTATCACCAGGCTTTCCAATACATCACTGGTGGAGCAAAGAACTAAAGACGAGCCCTAATTCCATTTCATTCTCTCTCTTTCCTTCAAAACCTTAAAAAATTGAATTGTAAAATTATTGACTCTCTGAAAGCATTCTCATTCTCAAAACTAATAAATTTGTCCATTTATTTTATGAGAAGCCTAAATGAACATTCATTTAAAAATTAAATTTAAATTCTTTGAAAGCTAATTACAATAAAGTTCCTCCAAATTCTCAGGTTTTCTTACATTCAACATAAGAAATATAGCAAATAAGCACTAATAAATAATAATGCTAACTTGAATTTCTACAGTTATTGAGCTAATTAAAAGGCATGTGATTTATGTTCTCATATAATATTTATCTTTTATAATAGAAGTTCCTGTTATCACAGAAAAAATAAAAATTATTATTTGAGTAATGATGCTAAATATTTTTATTCATTTCACCAACTTTTCTGTTGTTGCACAAATGTTCCCAATTGGCAACGAAATTAAAGTAACAAAAAAAAATTATTGTCTCATTTTTCTTTTTAGCCAAAATTATGGTATGCTTTCATAAACAGTAAAGTGAAATGTAAAATAAAACTATACATCCCAAATCTTCAGGCCCTTCCTATATTTATGTAAAGTACATTAAATCTATTTCATAAAAATCATACTTGACATTCTTTTGGAATGACACCATGTGTTTACCATGATTATCAATTTATACAGAGATCAAGAATTTATTTTTTTATCCCTCTTATACAAAGACACTGAACTTCTTATCCAAACATGCATAACATATAGAACTAATTTTATTTGAGTGCTTGTACAGGAAGCATTACTGCACACAAGATAGAGGCTATAATGGTTAGAATAACCAACGGTAGAGAGAAAATTTAATTTTAAAAAAAAATTTCAATTTACGAAGGCATGAGAAAATGGCGTTACTACGAAAATAGGAGGAATCTGATAGTTTGTAAGCCAGGAAAAGAAAAGGAGGAAAAGAAAAAACGTCTTGTACAAGACAGTGCATCACAGACAAAAAGAAGAATGGGCAGAGGAACACATGAACTACAGAATGGACAAGCTGAGGTTGTCCTTTGACATAACACATCTGAGAGTAACATTTGTGTGACCGATACGCGTGCGAGTAAAGATCACTTCCACGTGGCGATTTAAGCTTGTATGTGGAAGTTCAGCCCCTCACGAGAGGTTTGACTCTATACAATTTGAAACCCCTAGAACCCTCTCCTCAGCTTTCCTGCCAACAAGTGTGAATCCTTGTCGAAGATGAGGATAGTAATCTGAACAGAAAGGAATCCCGCTTGCTAGATCTTAGGAAGGTACAAGAAATTGGTTGTCCTGAAAGTGGCAGAGTGGTAAGCTGTTCTTTTCCCTGGATGCCTACATGAAATGAAACCCAGCCTAAAGTAAAAAAAAATTTCTATGAATGAAACAAAATAACTTTAGAATAAGAGAAACAAGGTTTTTTTTTTTTTTTTTTTTTTTTTTTTTTTTTTTAAGGGCGAGGATGGCACTGGTGATATCAGAGATGGTGTACTTGTCCCGCATATCATGGCCAATAATCGTAGTGATTGTCAGGATTATAACCACCAATTCAGCTGAGAACGTTGAGGAGTAAAGATGAAGGGTGTAAGACAGAGTACAGTAGGATAGACAGCCGCTGGGCCCACACTCACCTCTCTTCTAGAGTCTTCTGGATAAACCTACACCAATTATGCATGGATGGAAAGATGAGAGAGGAATGAGACTTTAAATAAAGACAGGTGGTTTGTAGTCTTGCTTTAGGTTGAGGACATTGTTCACACCTTCAGGGGTGGATATTCTCACAGTGCAGAAAATTATCATAATCAAGTGGAAATACAGCGTTAATTAGAATTCAAAGATAGAGATGGAGATCGTTACCATAGCAAATGGTCAACAGGAAGAATGTGGAAGTACCCTCTCAATAAAATGAGTAACTGCTGAGGGCGTTGGGGTCTGAAGACGAATATAAAAAAAAAACCTAGTCAGAACAAGGAAAATAATTTGATATAATTTCACGTTATATATAACAAGTTCTTCTAAACTCAATCACTTGATATTCTAAACCCATCAGTCTTACAAGGTAAGCTTTTAAATTAAAACTTTTTCCAATTAAAAATCAGTTAATTACTTCACTTTTGATACTTCCCAATATAACACTTATGTTGTTTACTATTATTATTATTATTATTACTGAGAAACACTTAATTTTGCTATAATCAGGCGAGTGTAAAATTAAATTTTGTAAAAAAAAATTTGTGTATTTATGCAAGGAACTAATTTCTAATCAATACATTATAACAGCAAAATATTTCATAAGATTCACTTACAACACTAAAAAGGCTTGATCTTTTATGCTTCTTCCCTGATTTACTCGGAACTTTTTTGCCTGATGGTTTATCATGATCAATACTGGCTATTGGGCTTCCAACACTGCTCACTGATGGTGTACTTTCATCTTTCTTTTCTTCAGATACCTCTGACTTCATGGCATCAGATTTTTCACTCTGTAAATTTAGTTTTTTAACCTAAATATTAGTAAAGTATATTAGAAAAATTCCCTAAGTCAATCAACAGAGAAATAATGAATAACCAATATAAGCATATTATGTTGTTACCTAATTCATATACACTTGTATCCCTAACTTAATAAATATAACCACTCTAAAGGGCAGTCAAATCTATTAGATTAATGAGTAATAAGTTCTATTTTTTTCTAAACAAAACATGATTTATGGTGGTTTTCTTAATATTTAATGCTTTTTTTAACAACCTAAGCATTTATATATTTTTTTTCCTTAAATCTTCTTTGTACATTTTATGACCCAAAAAAATATTTTCTACTACTGATACTTATAAAAAAAGTCACAATAATTCATTATCCAAGGCCAGAAAGTTTTAATGAGGTAAAGAAATCAACCCTGTGCCAGAAGTATCAATAATAATAAAGTTTCAAAGGTGAATTTTTTTTTTTGTAAAATTCAAAGAGATGAAGAGAGCAGTGTTGTTAAATGCAAAATGAAAACCCAAAAATATGCACAAAACTTCTTATCAATCAAATTCTTCATTAATTAATCCAAACAGATTTTTCATCACCCATTAACACAAAAAAAAAAGTCTCATGGAAATTTCAATCTGAAACTTTGTCAGTTATTTTCTAGAGCGCCCATAAATTCATTAGAAATGTCAAATGATAAAAACTCAATATTGTAACATAATAGTTAAGCTAATGTAGGTTAACAAATAAGATAAACAGCAATATTTTGAAAGAAAAAAGTAGATAATACTTACATTATCGTAATCATCATCAGCGTTGTCCATTGCCTTCATTTCCTCTTCATTTATTGAGAATGCTTCACCAATTACAATGTCACCAACATTTTCTTCAGCATCTTTGGTAGTTGATTGGCCAGATTCACATTCATCATTTTTAACCATTTCATTATCTTTGGTAGTTGACTTGACAGAATCGCATTCATCGTTTTTAACTATTTTATTAACTGATTCAATACCATCAGATGGTGAGCCTACTTTTTTATTTTCATTAGAATCCTCGAGATTCTCTGAAGTAGTATCTGCAGATGACTGGGCCGAATCTACATTATTTATAATGGTTTCCTTAGATGTTTCAATACTCTCAAGTGGCGATGTTACTTCCTCAGTTTTTTCATTGTAATTCTTGAGATTGTCTGAATCACATTCAGGAGATTCTGAAGGTGATTCCTCATTTATTTTTTCCTCACAGCTGCTAACAATATTTTTATTAAGTTGAGTTTCTATCTCGTCTTCTAATTCCTTATTCTCCTCATAAGATGAACCTTTTTCTAAATCTTTATTATTAGGAATATTATTCTCTTTTTCAAATGCATTTTTTTCTGAAATAGTTTCATTATCTTTCAGAGTTTCTTTTTCAATGGGCATATTTGCAGGTAACTTATTTTCAGGTTCTTTATTTACAGATTTTGATATATTCAACTTACCAACAACTTCAGTTACTTTACATTCAATATCCTTTACATTATTTACATTCACTTCAGCTTCTGCAGTTGTTTCTCCATTCAGTTCTTTCAGGGATTCAATGATTTCAGTCTTATCTACTGCACATTTTTCACCGTCTCTTACTGAAGATTTTTCTATTGACTCAGCTATATTTTCACTCAAGAGGTTATTTTCAAGGCTATCTCTTGCATTTTGCGATGAAGATGGAGAATGATTTCCCAAAAATTCCTCCTGGTTCGCTTCTTTAATATTTTTGCTGTGAAGATCATGTTCAAGTTCAGGCTTTTGCTGTGAAAGGTTTTCTAAAGGCTGTACTGTAAGATCCTTCATAACAGTATCTTCATCCTGAGTGTCAGATACTTCACCATTACTATCAAAAATTTCTTTTTCTAATTCATCTAATTCCTCTGATTCCATCTCAATACACTGCTCAGTATTATTTTTTGTCAAACTTTTAATTTTTTCTTCAACTTTAGTTTCAATTTTAAGCTGTTTTTTTCTTAGATCTTCATCTGCAGTATTTTCTCTCTTTCTTTTTCCAACCAAGATATCTCCAGTATGGGTATCATTAATTTTCTGAGGTAATTTTACTCCATCTGATTCTGTATCTACATTATCATTTTTACAAAAAGGCTTCGCAGAATCCAGATGTATATTATCTTTGTTATTTTCAGATATGTTTATTAAGCCACCGACTTTATGATTTTTTACTGTATCTGAATTATTAGTAGAGATGGTATCAGAGTATTCTTTCCCATTCAAATCATTTTTATTCTTATTATTTAGGCTGTTTTCGGAATCTGATGTACTAATATGTTTATCAGACAAAGATCTGCTGGAAGCATTTGAAAAATTACTATCATCATTAAAGTTTTCAATTTCATTTACTGATGAGTTTACAATTTGTTCTTTACTGGTAAAGACTTCTTTTGAAGAAGCATCTTTGGTAACACTGTCATGCTCATTGCTTAGAGTTAAATTTTCACAAATTTTTTCTGACATTTCACACTTATTTAAACTTCTGGTATTGGCTAAGCCAGTTTCCTCCTTCAACTCATTACTATAGTCTGCAGATTCTGTAACATTTAATGATACAGGATTTTCAAGACTCATTACCTCAATGAATTACATAACATTAGGTAAAAAAAAAAAAATCACAAATAATGCACATTTGAAATAGCAACAAATCTGAAAAGATAAATAAATTTTTAAAAAATAATAATAATAATAATAATAATAATAATAATAATAATAATAATAATAATAATAATAATAATAAGAGCTATTATTACCATTATCTTATGACATGTAAGATAATTTTTGTCACAATGTGGTCTTTACCTTGCCACTATAGTATATATATATATATATATATATATATATATATATATATATATATATATATATATAGTATATAAATATATATATATATATATATATATATATATATATAAGTTGTTTAATAAAGTTAAAAGAAATATTTAATAAAGAACTACTTAAACTATCTATAAACATTTGGGAAAAATAGTTAGTCTATATGAAGTGATGAAAAGTAGTAGCAGTAGTAGTAAAGTTGAAATTTGGGGTTATAGATATAATTTACTTAATGTATAAATTTACTTTAGATTTATTAAAAAAATTATACATTTACACACATTTCAATCTTACTTTGTTAAAAACAGAAATTTAGTTAGAATATGTGTTCTAATTTATGAAAAGTATAATAAAAGTTGGCAATAAAATATTGACATACAAGAGGGAGAAAAATAATATCAATCAGTACCTCCCAAGAAATTACCAAAGAATAAAGTAGAACCATTGGCCTTCAGGTTAAAACAGTGGCATCACTTTGGGAGAAATGTTAAAGTCACTTATTTTCACTGCTACGAATGAGACTTTCTCCAGTTTTAATCTACAAGTGATCTCACTTTAAGGAAAAATAAAAAATGGTGTTATGACAGCTTTGTGCATCATATACAATTCAAATGAATGAGGTTTGTTCATAGACTTGTAAAAGGTCAAGTTAAAGGTGGTATTTCTGCATAATGGTAATTTTGCCTTCTTATCCAGTTGTAAATGCAACTCTAACTAAAGAAACCTAAAATTTTGGAAAATCTTTTTAGAATTATACATACAAAAATTATGAGTGGCATACTTGTGATTTTAAAGTTACCTCCATTTACTGAGACTACAGCAAAGAGCTACACAAAATTCTACTGTTTTCTCTATGAATGGGATAACCATGCCAAAGGAAATCATTGCAAGACAAATGAACTCATTAATCATCACACCAGGTCAAAAAGAATGAAGTATATTAACCTTTTATGACTCAGGACAAAATTATTCTTCAACCCCTACATATTAAACTGAGGCTGATAAATAGTTTCTTATAGCTTGAGTCTAGACTGAAAAAGTAATGCATTTACATATTTATGTCAGCTATTTCCAAAGATAACCAGAGAAAAGATCTAGGAGAAAATATTTATTGGGCCACAGATAAAACAAAACAAAACACTCTCCTCCTTGAATAGGGCTATGCCCATGAGTGACGATGATGTGTTTAAAAAAAAAAAAACTTTAAAAAGATGGAAAATTTCCCAGATAAGACCTCAAAGAAATGAATAATCTGAGTCAGTTTAAAGAACAGCAAAAGAAGCATATAAAGATTTCAGAATTGTTTCAACAAGTTTCTTAGGAATGTAAGGGCAGAATAAACTTTATGGGGGGGAAAAAAAAAAGGGGAGTTCCAGAGAAACTAAAACTGATAAACTCATATACTCTACTCAAAGCTTGATAACTTTCTCATTCATTGCATAGCATTCAGTTATGAACATTTCAATTTCATCAGTAAATTGTTGTTAAAAATTGCTACAAGGGCAAATAGACATGAAATGTTGGCAGCTTAATACTGAATAATCAAGAGAGCCGCTCCAGAATTGGAATACATGACAAGAAAAAGATATCATATTTGATAAAAGTTGGTGCATTTTATTTCTCATAAAATCTGAATATTCAACATAATATTACTTTATATTTCTTAAGTGTAGCTCATGCACCTACTTTTTATTGCTTTATTTGATAGATGAAAGACAATTTTATTTTCAAAATATAAAAAGATTTCACCTTGCAAGAGGAGGTGGGAGAATGGAGAAATTTTTAAAATGGGGGAACTTTTTACCTGTTCATTGTAGAATCAATAAATTACAATATATATATATATATATATATATATATATATATATATATATATATATATATATATATTATATATATATATATATATATATATATATATATATATATATATATATATATATATAATATATATATTATATATATAATTTTTTTAACACAGTAAGAAAGAAACTAATATAAATTTATATAAAGAATGAAATATAAATTTGCACAATTTTATGAAGTTTGAAAACTATGGTAATTCTAGAAGGTAGCATCCCTGTGGCAAATGGCATGAGAATAAACAGATTTAAACCAAGGTTTTAAAGGTTTAGAAGAAGGGAAAATTATAGAATGGAATCTCCATGCCACAGTGAATCACCTCAGTAACGCTTTCTTTGCAAGCATGGTGACCCCTCTCACAGAAATGATAATCATTCCACATGAAAATCAAAGGAGCATGACTGAAAGTCTGGTCAGTTTTGAAAACAAAATGTTACAAATGTTCCCTTGAAATAAGTGGGATTAGAAGTTTAAAAAAGGCCTACAATATTTGATTTATCTCTAAGCCGATCAGAGATACTATTAGGAAGCCGTACCCATTACTCAAGGTCATTTTGGATGGAGAATTGAAAGGCACATTCTCTGGCTGTTATCATGAAAACTAGAAGAAAGTTATTTTGGTGGCGGTTAACATTGAAATCACATAATCTTTGAGAAAGGGGAAGGAGAGGGAATGTTCTCTGGTTTTGGTGTTTAGATAGTCAGTAAATTAGGAGATAAATAAGTAGAACAAATGAATTTAGATGTATAATATCAAGACAGCTTTAGCCACAAGGTGGAAAATTCAGAAGACTCAAGATTAGAGAGTAAACAAAATTGTAGCACACATATGCATAATAAGTGAAGAAGATAGTGACAGTAAGAGGGAACAGAAAATGGTTTACTATCAGACAGCTCAAGCACCTGTGCTTCTGTCAAGAATAATAGGTTAAGCTTAAAAAAGTGGTGGTGTTCAGCAAAATAGAAATTAATGAAAAAAATTGGCCATATACTAGGGAAAGTCGGATGCAAAAGTCTTGGTAGCACCAACCCTATATCACCTATCAATATTTTGTTTAGCAATGTGAATACGAAATATAGGTATTACAGTTAGAAGAAAACTTAATTTTTTGATAATGAATATTTTCAATCTTGCTTCAACCTTCATAAGTTCAATAAAAAAATTGGTGTTGGTATTAGTAAATTTAGAGGTACTGGTATCAATTAAAATTTTTGTATTGCTTCATCCCTTTATATATATATATATATATATATATATATATATAATATATATATATATATATATATATATATATATATATATATATATATATATATATATATATATAGTCATGGCACACAAAAAAAACCCACCCCAAAATGAAACACAAAAAAAACCCATCCTGTATTTCACTGCATGTGATGTACTGAAGCAAAATAAGTATTTGACCATGTATATACAAGAAATATATGTGCAAATTTGCATTATAATCATTAAATTCAGATTTGGTGATTTTTAGGAATTTTTTAAATTTTTTTGAAAAAATTAAATTTTTTAAGCATTTTTTTGCCAAATTTTGGCTTGTTTTGAGCTTAAATCACATGAAAAGTATTGCAATATATGCAAATATTGAATTAAATTATGTTAAAACCATCCTTCAGAGGTGTAAATACCAAGTTTGGTGAAGTTTTATCCAACCCAAAGACACACAGCTACCTTGCAAAGTGAATCAAAATAAAAACCCACATGGAACACAAAAAAAACCCACCTACAAATACTTTCAAAATAAGCATGTATGTTCATAATAATGATTATTAACATGTTTTAGGGTTGTTTTATAGGTTTAATAACTGTATGAGCAAAAAAAAAAGAGAAAAAAAAAATTGAACACAAAAAAAAACCCATATGAACACAAAAAAAAACCCATGCTCTTTTCACCTTATACTGTGCATATATATATATATATATATATATATATATATATATATATATATATATATATATATATATATATATTATATATATATATATATATATATATATATATATATATATATATATATATTATTTTTTTTTTTCAGCTCATGAAATAGTTAAAAAAAAATTATATAGTACAAATTAATAAATATCATAAATTAAAAAAAAAAAATGCCTGCAAAGAAGATCTTCACTGAAGATCAACTGACAACTGCTGCACTAGACATCTTGCAGGGCAAGATTTCAGATAGGAAGGTGGCACAGAAGACAGGAATTGGACGGCAACTACTTCGAAGGAAAGTGAAGGAGATTATGGGAGTGTATAAAAAGAAAGAAAGAGGCCGCAAATTGATTTTGAAAGATGAGGAGGAGAACAGTCTTGTGAAAGTGATCAAGGAAATGGCAGATTCTGGGTTTGCCCCAACGGCCCAGCAAGTTAAAAGTTTTGTTTCTAAATATGCTGTCATTCATGACATAAAAAACCCAAACTATAAACTTACAGCAACACCATCGAAACGTAGATCAAAACAAAAAGTTTGGTTTCCTAGCAGATCATGGTTGAGAAGGTTTTTGAAAAGAAACAACTTGTCTCTGAAGAGAACAAAAGGGATGCACATTGAGCCAGAAGAACCTGTAACACCAACTCTTGAGGTTGATAATGAGCCAGTAGAGTATCCGCATACCGCTCAATTCCCTAAGCCTAAAAATATCCCTAAGCCTAAAAATAGAGGGGGAAACTCATGTGAAGGAAGTTGGGTTTGGATTCCAAAGGGCCAGCCAAATCCAACTTCATCAACACCTATAGCATCAGAAACACAATCACCATCAAGCTTCTTGGACATCGTTGCTGGTAGGTTTATTCAGACAAGAACATCAAGACTATCACGACGAGGAAAAAGGATACCAATGACAGCAACCCATGTGACGTGCCAGTCCAGCATCCCAGTAGTAGAATACGAAGAAGCATCAACATCAGCAGAGACATCCCAACAAACTTCAAAGCAGTCCCCAGAGGGGTTCAAAAAGAAAATTAATATACACAAGTAGCAGCAATGATGATGATGATGAAGATGAAGTTACAGATGAAGATGACAATATAGAAATTCAAGAACATTTTTCAAAAATAAAAATTGCCTTAAACAGTGAAAATTGGAGAGAGATAATTGCAGAGAAGTTGTTTGCCGTCCACTTTGATGATCCCTTTAAGTATTACATAGGCAGGCTTAAGAATGTCTTCTCTGAAGATGAAGACTCTAATATAGACAAAGTTGTCTTCAAATTCCTTTATTTTAGAGGAGCAGGTTGTTGGGTGGCAAAACCATCAGCTGACCTTGAAACTGTGCCTGCAACAAGTATTTTCTACGGCCCAATCCACCACTCTCTAGCTGTTGGAAATGCTATTAAATTAGAAAATGATGTGCAGGGAAGAATAAGAACACTCTGGAACCAGTTTACCAGAGTGTTCAGGAAGCACTAAAAAAAAAAAAAAAAAAGGGTGGGGGTGAAGGGTGGGTGGAGGGTGTGGGTTGAGCATTTTATTTTAAGGAAGAAGGATATTAGAATTTGTAAAGGTTAGTGAAGTTTTTAATTTTTTTTTTTTTCTTCTTTTTAATGTTTAAAATTTTTTTTTTTTTTTAATTTTTAAATTTTTTAAATTTTAAATTTTTTTTTTTTTTTTTAATTATAAAAATTTTTAATTTTTAATTTTTTCCATTCAAAAACATCACAATATACCCAAATATATTACTTACATACATTAATAAATGATATAATAGGTGTTAAGGACCTTTTTTAAGGGTGGTTTTTTTTTGTGTTACAGTGGGTTTTTTTTGTGTTCATGTGGGTTTTTTTAAATATTTCAATTTTTATCCTATATTTCTTAAACTATTCGCTCAATTCAAATTTCCTTTCTAGGTTATATACCTTAGACCTACACACATTTAACCCATAGTTCAAAAATTGAAAATATTATTTTGATCAGAAATTATATATGAAAAATGGTAAAATGTTTTTTTTTTGTGTGCCATGACTATATATATATATATATATATATATATATATATATATATATATATATATATATATATATATATATATATATATATATATATATATATATAAACCGACCGAAGCCCCAGCAAACCCCAGCCGTTTTTACTGATCCAAGCTCCGGCAAACCCCAGCCCTGGCTAAAAATCAAGGAAAAACCAGGAAAAAAAAATTTAATTTTCAGCCGATTCTCCTGAAATTTTTACAGTATGTACCTTTTTGCCCAGTAAAAAAGTCCAATTCTATCGTTTTCAAGAGTCTATAACTGTTAAAATTTTTTTTTTTTTTTTTGAAATTTGACCCCTTTTCAAATAAATGACGAGGCCAAACCATTTTTTTGGAATGACTGAAATTTGGACTGTATATTCAGAATTCTATGTTCTACAAAA
>SEYY01007999.1:0-20000 GCA_009176605.1 Armadillidium nasatum
ACTAGCCTTTCGTCGATTTATAAACCGCCGAGGAAAGCCATCTGTTTTATATTCCGATAATGCTTTAAATTTTAAAGGAGCTTCTGAATATATAAAATACCTTCATACGTTACCTTCAATTAAAGATTTTCCTTTTAAAAAACTCTATTGTATGGAGATTTAACCCAGCTAGGGCCAGTTTTTTTGGTGGATTCTATGAACGCTTAGTCGGGATTTGTAAACTTCATTTAAAACGTACTTTACAAAATTCTCTTGTTACGTTTGATGAATTTAATACAGTTTTAACTGAAGTTGAAAACACTATGAATTCTCGACCTTTAACCTACGTTGGAGATGATTTAAAGAGGAGGAATTTCTTACTCCTTCACATCTTTTATATGGACATCTTCTTCACACAATTCCTATTCCTGAAGAAAATTTGGAATTTGATACTTATAACGACACAAATAAACTCAGTAAGAGATATCGTTATATACTTAATCTTATTCATAAGTTTCAACAACGTTGGAAAAAAGACTATCTCCTACATCTTCGTCAAACTATAAATAATTCAAATCGTCCTAAAATAAAACTAGGAGAAATTGTATTAATAGAAGGTGACAATTCACGTTTAAAATGGAAACTTAGAAAAATTGTTGATCTACATACCTCACCAGATGGGTTTACAAGATCTGCTTCTATTAAAACTAAAACTGGAATAATTACAAGAGCTATTGTTCATTTATATCCTTTGGAAATTTATTCAAATCCGCATAACTCCTCCATTGAGGAGACTTCTGCACCATTAACCTCTCTCCCTAGACCCTCTCGTCAAGCCAAAATTGTGGCGAGACAGAGAATTAAAAATATAATAACAGAAGAGAACTAAAATTTGTAATTTTTAAATTTACTAAATTTATATTGAAGCATGATTTTGACTAGAAATTGACATTTCTTATTTATTTTAATAACTATAATATTTTATTATATATATATATATATATATATATATATATATATATATATATATATATATATATATATATATATATATATATATATATATATATATATATTTATATATATATAATATATATATATATATATATATATATATTTTTTTTTCTTTCTTTAAATTTGAATGAATAAGAAATAATTCCATTATTTAGATAATTTATATTTTTACTTTTTAGCCCCAACCTATTTTCTCAGAAATCATTAAATAACTCTATTACTTAAATTTCTAACTTTGTGAACTTTTACTTTTAAACTCATTTAGGTTGCTGTATCGAAAGAATCTCTCGTAGGAATGATTCTTTCTTATCGATTACTTGAGTAGAACATTGATGACTTAAGGAATATAATTTCCTGTTTTTTTTTTTAACTGACCCTTTTCAAAGATTCTTTTACCATTGGTCATGCTCTCTTGCATGATTAAATGGGGTCTAAAACCAGAGTTACCACTGCGACTGAAAAAAAACAGTGTCGTTAACTTTTGGTTTAAGAGTCTGAAATGGAGTTTGCCACTGCGACTGAGATAAAACAGTGTCGTCAACCTTTATTTGGGACTAGACAAAATATTTTTTAAATATTTCATCCTTTAAATTTCTTTTACTACGTCAGTTGAAAAAAAATTATTATTATTATTATTATTATTATTATTATTATTATTATTATTATTATTATTATTATTATTATTATTATTATTATTATTATTATTATGTACTTTGTTTGCTCATTGTGACTTAAGGAGAGAGTCTGATCCTTATAGAGAGCTCTTCTATTGATGGGAAACCTGATGATGAAACTAATTTATTTACTCCTAAAACTATTTTTTTTCTTCTTTTTTGATTTTAGATAAAAAGGTTGGACTAATTTAATTTTTTATTCAGTATGTTTAAAAATCTTTTCATTCAGATATAAAGAAATTTTTTATCTCTTTCTCATTTGCTAATTTCCCTTTTCATTTTCTTTCATTACTGCATTTCAATTTTATATTCCTATTATTTATCTTGTTAATGTCATGATTCTAGAGGAAGTCATATCTTTGATATGGATTTGGTTGATAAGTTGTAAAAGTTTTTATTCTTATTTATTATTTATTTATTTATTTATTATTTTTTTTTCTTCTTCTCTTGGCAGAGAGTTTAATGTAGCAAATCTTATTCAAATTTACTACCAAGGATAAAAATGAAGATAGAACTTGATATTTCAATATGGTTATAATACCGTACATATATTGCTTCTAAAAATTATACACATGTAAACATTCACATGTGTGCGTTTTTATGTGAGTCTCGAGAATTCTTTATATTCGGCAGACTACGCATAACAGTATCTTTTGAGTTGTCAATTCGTTTTTATTGAAACTTTTATTATTTTTTTTATTAAAATTGTAATTACTTCTCATTCCTTTATTAAAATTCATTAAATATGTATAAAAATTTAATGACATCTTACTTTTAATAATAAAAGTAATGATTTGAAACTTTAATTAAATAAAATAATTCATCTGGCGACAGTTGGAACCCAGCACTCAGAGAAGAGTCAATGACAAGGTTGCCAATCCTTCCTAATTATCTTTATAATAATTATTAAATGGACTATAAAATGGAAATATCTTTCATATTGACAACTATTTTAATACATTATGTATAGATTGAAATTATTTGTCCTTCTGAGATGGTTTTAGTGTGGAAATGGTTGTTGAATGAAAATTTAACAGTTGTTTACTATACCTTTAAGGTTGGTAGGATTTGTTGTGAGAAGGGAAATGGCCACTTCATTTTGTGTTTGTAAATTTAACTTATACATTTGAGTTTTTGAATGAGTTGGAAACGTTTTTCTTCAACAGGGAGAGATGTTTGAAACAAACAAAAATTGCATCTTCCTTAATTTTAGTAAACAAGTATCTGTTATCAGTTTTAAAGATTAAATTTGTTTTATAGTTGTAAATCTTGTGACCTCTGATAACAAAATTCATAGTAAATTATAGTAAAATACCTCTGTTGAGAAAGGTGATCTTAGGAATGTTTAGAGAACGGGAAGGAAATAAAGAAAACTATTATTTTAAGGGTAATTGAAGCCTTTACGTTACAGATTATATTTGTTCAGCCGAATTAAAAATTAGTAGAAAACACACTTTCCCTGTTAAAAGACCTTCTTGTTTTTTTTATTTAAGAAATAAAATTACCTTTCGGTCGACTGTCGGAGTATAAATAGATAGAAATTAGCATACTCCGGCATTCTAGGACAATCTTGCTTATAAGAAGGTTTTAGAATTTTTAACCTGCGAATATTATGGAACTGTAGATTACCTCCCTTATATCATTTTAAATCGTTTAATTAGTTCCATTATTTTAAATTTGATTTGCAGGTTAAATTATCTTTATTACTTTATTTGCATAGTTGTTTTAAACTTTGCAAATCCCAGTTAGGTTTAAAATTCTGATACTAATCAGAAGAGGCTTAAGCCAGGGTCTGGTTATGCTTTTTTTTTATAAATAACCAGACGGAAATATTTTATTAACTTTGTTCGATTTGGTTTAATTCTTAGTTAGGTTTTTTTTCGGTACGCCTCACCTATTTTTCCGGTAAGTTAAAAAGAAAAGAAAGTACCGAGTGTTTTTCCTGTCAACTTAATTCTGAAGTTGATATCTTTTTAGGATTTTCTAGCTTTGAGAGAAGAGGAATTCGTACAGATTCCCCTTCTCCGGTGAGTACTAAAACGAAAATCCTATTAAGACTTCAACTTAGTCTTTCCTTATTTAATTGTCTTCCTACGCGAAGTTGTAGAAATTTAAGTTTTGTCTTGAATTCTACAATTTCCTACGTTGAAAAACAGACAATTAAATATCTTCTAGATTCATCTTTTTATTTTTTATTTCAGATGTGAGGTAATCGTCATTAGTTTAGGGAATTTTCGGTTATTTCAAGTTCCTATCCTATCCTCCTTACTATCTTTCGGTGAGACTTAAAACACCTTTCTTCGGTGTTTAAAAATAATTTCATTCACAGCCGTGCTTACAACCTATGATACACAATAGGATTTTTTTTATTGTTTGTTTATTAGAACCATTTACACTTTTAAATTGTTAGGTTACATTTGAATTATTATTTCAGTAATATTTATAATGAGTTCTCGGTAGATAAAATAAATCTACTTTTTAGAAGTTTCACGCTAGAATTAATGGAGTGACTTATAAATAAAATAATTATTGTAAATATTAAGAGTTGCTGTTTTTTAAATAGGACAGACAGGTACTTAATTTTAACTTAGTTCTAAGTTAAAAAATTGGTTTATTCATACTCTTAGTATTTAGATGTAAATAAAACTATTACTGTATAAACTTAAGGTTTATAAGTAATAATGGACTCTTTAATTTATAAGTTAGATATTATTAATTAAGTAAGATAGCTTTATTATATTATTTAGTTGTATATTGACGCTTTAACTATATTATATTATATTTATTTATTTACAAATTATTTATTATTATATTTATTTTTTGGTTATTTAAATACATTCCTGTATCCATAATCAAATATTAACATAACGTCAACAACATTTGGATTATATTATTTATTATATTCATTACAGACCCCTTTTACTATCCTTATAATAAAATAAACATGAAAATTATTCTCACTTTTATCCTCTTACTTTCTTCAGTTCTGAAGGATTGTCTCTTCAGTTAATTTCGAATCAAGCCATTCTTAAATATCTTAGAGAATAGTTTCACAATTCTTTTGAGATGGTTTGGTTCGAAAGGAGAGGGTAGGAAGGTTAAAGTTTTATTTTAAATAGATTATTTATTTTATATAAGAATAAAAAGACCCAATCTTTGGCTATTCCTTTGTTGTCTAACGAAAGGGGGTCATTTCAATTGAAGACACAAAGGAATAGGTTGAAATGTGCTCCGAATGAAACTTAGAGTTAGCAACTAGAGTTGTTGATTCTCCCCATTCGTATTTCTCATTCCTATAACAAAATACAGTCCACTACCAAAATTAAATGCGAATGGGTGTATCATTTAAATCAAATCATCTTAGTTATATTTTTCATTCGGAAGTCAACTAACTCGGGAGATTGTCAGAGAGGGAAATATATTTTTTTTTGCCTTTTTCTTTTTTGAAAGTCTCTTGAATTTTTATACATATATATTGACATATATATATAATTATATATATATATATATATATATATATATATATATATATATATATATATATATATATATATATATATATATATATATATATATATATATATATATATATATATATATATATATATATATATATATATATATATATATATATATATATATATATATATATATATATATATATATATATATATATATATATATATATATATATATATATATATATATATATATATATATATATATATATATATATATATATATATATATATATATATATATATATATATATATATATATATATATATATATATATATATATATATATATATATATATATATATATATATATATATATATATATATATATATATGTATATATATATATATATATATATATATATATATATATATATATATATATATATATATATATATATATATATATATATATATATATATATATATATATATATATATATATATATATATATATATATATATATATATATATATATATATATATATATATATATATATATATATATATATATATATATATATATATATATATATATATATATATATATATATATATATATATATATATATATATATATATATATATATATATATATATATATATATATATATATATATATATATATATATATATATATATATATATATATATATATATATATATATATATATATATATATATATATATATATATATATATATATATATATATATATATATATATATATATATATATATATATATATATATATATATATATATATATATATATATATATATATATATATATATATATATATATATATATATATATATATATATATTATATATATATATATATATATATATATATATATATATATATATATATATATATATATATATATATATATATATATATATATATATATATATATATATATATATATATATATATATATATATATATATATATATATATATATATATATATATATATATATATATATATATATATATATATATATATATATATATATATATATATATATATATATATATATATATATATATATATATATATATATAAATATATATATATATATATATATATATATATATATATTATATATACCGTTTGTGCTCAAACGGTAAAGTGATTGACTCACGTGCTTGAGGGCGCCGGTTCGATCCCACTTGGGATCCTAGGTATATACTATAAAAATAATATTCTTATTATAACATATATATATATATATAATATATATATATATATATATATATATATATATATATATATATATATATATATATATATATATATAATATATATATATATATATATATATATATAATATATATATATATTTATATATATCAATTTGAGCTAAAAACTAGTCCTAATTTTAAGTTTAAAATGACTTCTACTTTAAACAAAGATATCGAAACTAGGAAGTATTTGCGTTCGCAAATCACTAGACTTAATAATAATATTATAAGCTCTATAGACAGTTTTTCAACTTTAAAGAAACAACAGTCATTACAAAAATTAAATTCGATCGCTCAGAAAATAGATGATATAAATTCTAAAATTTCATCTCTAATTTGGGATGAGTCAAATGAAGATAATCAAGACTTATTTGAAAAAGAGATGAGTGACTGTGAATCTTACGAAGATAAAGTCATAGAGTCTAGATCTATATTAGAAGAAAGTTTAAAGTCGGAATCTATCCATAATGAAAATTCTGGTGCACAAAATCATTTAAAACCACCCACGGCTCCGTTACCCAAATACAGCGGAGAAGAGGGCGAAAATTTAGAAAAATTCTTTAGTGATTTTGAAGCCGTAATGAATAAATATAAGTATTCATCCTTTGAAAAGTTTATAATATTAAAGGGTCAAATTTCAGGAAGAGCTGCTATAATTATTTCTTCACTAGAAAGAAGTAAACAATCTTACGAAGAAGCAAAAGATCTTCTTTCACAAGCGTTAGCTTCTCCTTTGCAACAAAAGTACGAAGCTATTCAGAAACTCCTAGATTTAAAAATGTCATATTCTAAAGATCCTTACGTCTTCGTCAGTGAAATGAGAATCATTAATGAATCATTTAAAAATTTAGAAATTGACATCGATACAGTTTTGCAATTTTGTTTTTGGAAAGCAATGAACGAAACGTTGCAAAATCAGTTTATACAAATAACAAATAAAAATAAACCATCTCTTACAGACATTAATGAAAATCTTTTTCCAGCTGTCGAAAGATATATTGAAGTTACCAAAAGATTCGAAGAGAAGAAGAAATTGCATACGAAAGGTAATCCTTCAAAATATGCTCAAAAAATAAATGAAAGTACGACAAATTATGCATCTAATGTTGTATATGAAAAATCTGGAAAGTTTAAAAATTGTGTTCTTTGTACTAAATCAAATTTTATAGCAGACCATTCCATTTATTCATGCCCAAATTTTAAATCTGTAAAAGAAAAACATGATAAATTAAATGAGATTAAAGGATGCTTAAAATGTGGTTATATTTCACATTCCACAAAAGATTGCAAATTTAGATTTAAATATTCTTGCAAACATTGTAAAGGATGGCATTTTGAATTTTTGTGCTTAGAACAAGTAAAAGAAAATGAGCAAAAGAAAGGAAGCAATGAGCAAGATGCAACCAAGGCCAAGAAAAATAAAGTTAAAGTAAACAACGGAGTGATGTGGTCAACTCAGGCCTTTCAGTCCAGTTTGAACAGAGATTGCATTTTACCTACATTTTCTTGCAAACTTGAAAACGGTACAATGGTGAGAGGTTTGAAAGATTCTGGATGCCAATTGAAATTTTGTATTGCAATCAGTATTAAAAGGAAGTAAATATACTGTATTAAATGATGAGTTCTTCATTTAGTAATAAATGGGTTTAATAGTTCTAAAGAATATAAACTAAAATAGTAGAATTAGAAATGAGATTTGGAGAAGCAGTTCACAAAATTAAAGCTGTGTGTGTTCCGGAAGTTCCAACAAATATTGACCTACCAAATTTAGGAACAGTCGTTGCAAAATTTAATGAAAAAGGATATAGTTTGGCAGATTCATATCTTAAAGAAAATTCGAGCCAAATTTCCAAGGTAGGTTTTATTTTGGGTACTGATTCAGCTTATTGCATTCCCGGAAGTATGGTTGTGTTTGGAGCACATACACCTTCATGCTATTTAGATACTCCAATAGGAGTCATGTTAATGGGTAGCATTGAAAATTTGTTAAGAAATTGTGAGCTATTTCTTCCAAATATTAAATTTGAAAAACATTTTGATAATGAAATTAAAAATTATTCTAGTTTTCTTACAGGCAAGATAGAAAGTTTTACAGAAGAGGAGATTGTAAAGGAAGCCCAAACGCAAGCTAACTTTATGGTCATAGATGAAGAAGGGGAAGATAAATGAAAGAGAACTACAAAGGGCTACAGATGAAATATTGGAAGGTAAATGTTCTTCCGTATTAAACTATGATGAAGAAATAAATGAGGAAGGTGGCAAACTAAACGAAAGGTTAGTAAAGTTTGTTTTAGATAATACAATAAGAGAAAATAATGGTAGATTAAGAATGCCTCTTATGTGGAATGGTAGTGTTGCTCACTTATTAGGAGAAAATTATAATTTATCTAAACAAATTCTTAAGTCAAATATTAAACAGTTTCCGAAAAATAAAGATAAACTCTTAATGATTGACAAAGTTTTTAAAGATCAAGAGCAATTAGGGATAATTGAAAAAATTGATGATTTAGAAGAATTTAGGAATGAGTTTCCCACTCACAGTTTTATTCCACATATGAGTGTAATAAGAAAAGATAGAGAGACCACAAAATGTAGGGTGGTTTATTTGTCAAACAACTATATGCGAAAAAGACCCATATAAGCAAATGACAGTAAGTCATAATCAAGCCATTTATCCTGGTCCAAACCTGAATCAAAAACTTGCTACTTCTGTACTTTCCCTACGTTTCGATCAATATATTTTATGCTTCGACCTTGTTAGTGCATTCTTGCAAATTTCAAATTTCATTAAATGAAGTTGATCAAAACAGATTAGCATTCTTGTGGTTTAAGAATGTCTCAAAAGGAAATTTTGCAATAGAAGCTTTTAAATTAAAGCGTTTGCCTTTCGGAATAACTTGCTCTCCTAGTATTTTAATGCTTGCGCTGTATAAAATATTAATCTTAGATTCAGAAAACGATGAATTCAATTTAAAAGAAATAAAAAAATTGATTTATTCCTTAAGTTATATGGATAATTGTGCCTATTCTTGCAATGACATTGATCAGTTGAAAAAGGTATTTAAAATTCTAAATGATATTTTTAATCCATATCAGTTTAAATTACAGAAATTTCTAACTAATCAAGAAGAACTCCAAATGAAAATAGACGATGAATCAGATGAGAAAACTTCGGAAAAGGTAAAATTTTTCGGTATTGAGTGGAATAGGATTCACGATACTTTAGCAACAAAGAAATTGTTTTTAGATCCTGAAGCGAATACTAAAAGATTAATTCTTCAGGCAATTGCTAAAAATTTTGATATATTTAATTTTAATGCCCCATTATTAAACAGAGCTAGACTTTACCTTCATGAACTTCAAATAAAGAAAGACATTGGATGGGACTCCAAGTTATCGCCAGAACAAGTACGTGAGTGGCGAAATATTTCCAGACAGGTAAATTCTTCTCCCCAGGTACATGTAAAAAGGTTCATAGGGAAAAGAGAAGGAAGATTTAGATTGGTAGGTTTTACTGATAGTAGTAAAGTAATTTATGGTACAGTAATTTATATTCAAGATCTTTTCTACTCATGAAGTTAGTTTTTTAATGGCTAAAAATAGAATCATTAATAAACAGTTAGAAGGTAAAGGAATTCCAAGTTTGGAGTTTCAAGCTATTGTGTTTGGAGCAGAATGTTTAATAGATATTTATAATGACTTAAGAGGTCCAAGTTCTGTGAATCCTATAGATATTTGCGAGTTACATTCTTTATACTGATAGTATGGTTTCTTTAAACTGGATAAATGCACATATTAATAAATTAGGAAAAACACAGCAGAAAAGAACTGTTTTTATAGCAAATAGACTTAACCATTTAAATAAAATTTGTGAGACTTTTCCTATAACATTTACATTCATTTCAGGGTTTTGATAACCCAAGTGATGCTGTAACTAGACCTTGTAGTTACAAACAGCTATGTAAAACTAACTACTTTTCAGGACCTGAATTTTTATCTAGGAAAGAATCGATGAGTTTGGGTCAAGATCTTCCAAGAATTGTGATTCCAAATCCAAATTTGAATTCTCAATTCAAATAATACTTCACAGTTAGTTACTGTAGTGGAGGATGGAAATGAATCGCCGGAACATTTAGTTCCTCTTGAAAGGTTTTCAAGCTTTCAAAAATTGGTAAATGTCCACAAATATATTTTAAAGTTTATAAATATTTTAAAATCTAAAGTAGGTCATTGTAAAAATGATGAATGTGATACTGATGAAAATTTCTTTGTAAAAGCTTGTAATAATGTAATCAAGAAAGATCAAGCTATTCATTTTCCAGAATGCTTAAAGTACTTTTCATCCAAAGAAAAACAGTATGCCATAATGCCTAATTTAATTGCTCAATTAAACATTTTTCCAGATGAAAACCATATACTGAGAGTTAAAAGCAAATGCAGTAGAGGTAAGGACAAAAATAGGAACTATTTTCCTATTTTGCTCTCAAAAAAGAGTACCCTCACTAAATTAATAATTATGGACTTGCATAAAAAGCTAGCACATGCTAGTTATTATACGTTAATGTCAGAATTACGTAAAAAATTTTGGGTTCCACAACTATTTTCTTTAGTTAAGAAAATAAAAAGAGAATGTGTAATTTGTAAGAGACTGAATTCCCAAGTAATTAAATTAAATCAAAGTCCTTATAGAGATTTCCGTATAAACCCTCCCTCTATACCGTTCAGATATATTTTTCTGGATTACTTTGGAGCTTACAATATTAAGACTGATAACAAAAGAACTAAAGTTTATATTTTATGCATAACTTGCCTTTGGAGCAGAGCTATAAATTTGAAGATTTGTAGAGATTTAACTGTAAATAACTTTTTAAGAGCTCTTCAAATGCATATATTTGAATATGGAATCCCAGAATATGTAGGTTCAGACTTAGGAAGTCAAATCGTTAGGGCCTCAAATATTATAACAGATTTTCTTAAAGATGCAGAAACTCAGAATTATTTTTCTGAACAAAATATAAAGTCTCCTGTATTTGAACAATATTTTAAAGGTAATAGTTCGTTAGGATCATTAGTAGAAAGTTGTGTAAAAATTTCAAAAAGAGTTATATATGGTTCTATAGGAAATAATATTTTGAATTATGATGATTTTGAATTTACCATTTCTCATATTAATAGCATTATTAACAAAAGACCTATAGCCTTTAAGGATGCTCTAACAAATGATGATCCTGATATTCCTGATCCGATCACACCAGAACAACTGTTGAAAGGTTATGTTCTTCCATCAGTAAATGTAATACCGGATCTTCAATCAATTCCAGATGAAAGTTGGGAAGAGGATCCGGTTACACAGGTAAAAGAAAATTTTTCTAAACTTAGAAAAATTAGGGAGAATTTAATTAAGATTTATAATGAAGAGTTTTTAGCGACATTAATTGTTCAAGCTACTAACAAAAGCGGAAGATACAAACCTAAAATTACATAATAAATTGAAAGTGGGTGATTTGGTGCTTCTTAAAGAAAAGTTTTTGAAATCTTCAGAGTACCCAATGGGAATAGTAAAAGAAGTACAGACCAACATAAAAGATGAAGTAACAGGAGCTAAAATTTTAAAAGGTAAGACAAAAGAACTAGTAAAAAGACATGTATCATCATTAATCCCCTTACTTAGTGTTGCAGAAACTACTCCACAAATTGATTCAGATTCCCTAGAAGAATTAGATAATCAAGAATTAGATCTCAAAGCAGATTCAAAGAAAAAGAATGTTAGAAAAGCTGCCATCGTCAGCACTGAAAAAACTAAACAACTGTACAAAAGTGATCTGGCTTAAAGTAAGCATTCAAATTTATATATTTTTGAAATTTTTTTTCTTCGAAAAATTTCATCTTTTTAAATTTTCTTTTTTAAAGAAAATTTAATTCCTGTCCTCCAGTGTTAGGAAATTTCCCTTTTTTCTTTTATAAAAAGGGAAAATAATTGTATATATTGTTTGGTGCTGGGAAATATTTATATTTAGCGCACAGGTGTGCGAAAACCAACCAAGTAAAAACAGTCACAAATAATTCCAAAAGAAGTCAAAAAAGGCAGTTACAAAAAGCAGTTACACAGAAATAGTTCACAAAAACGCAGTTAAAAATTAACACTTCTTCAAAAAAGCATCGAGCAGCTCAGATATGGAAATTAGTTCCAATAGTTTGCTCTTGTTATAAAATAACCTTAAAGAACAAGGTTCCGTGAAGTTCTTTGAGAACTTGTAAACTGTAAATATTATATTTAATTTTTTTAAAGAACTTTTTTTTAGTTCAGTGATGCAAATGAAAATTTAAGAAGAATTTGGTAGCCATCCATCTGCAGGCTAACGGGAAGTTCAAATACAGATGGCTTCAACTCACAACAACAATAACATCTGGCTCGTCTACAAACATCAGACAGACCAAGAAAGGATTATTTATAACTTAAAGGTATGTTTTCGTGCAATCAGTGCTTGTGCGTTAAACAAAGTTATATTTATAATTTTAATATTATATTCCTGGCACCTTTAAGTCCGAATTAAAAATAAAGGTTGAAACTATTAAAATTAATCTTAACAATTTTAGCTTTGGCATATTAACTTCATTCGTGCTGGAGTCGTATATTTAAATTTATAATATTAGCCGAAAGAAGTTGGAATTTAAAGTTTACTTTTATAAAATTTAAAAACGTTTACGTTTTTTCCATTGCTAAATTGTTTATTTTTCATATTTAGTTTCGACTGGTGGCGAATAACTGGGTGAAGGGAAAACTGCACTGTCTTCAAGAAGTTTTTCCTACAATTCAAAACTCTAACATCAAAGGAAGAAAGGCTCTATATTTTTGAGAATTTCATTAATTAAAAATTTTATATTTTTTTTTTTTTTTTTTTTTTTTTTTTTTTTTTTTTTTTTTTTTTTTAATTATTTTATATATATAATATTATATATAATAATATATATATATATATATATATAATATATATATATATATATATATATATATATATATATATATATATATATATATATATATATATATATATATATATATATATATATATATATATATATATATATATATATATATATCATCAATAAAGCAAGAAAGGCCGTAGCCTAAATAATCCAAAGAGGCTGGAGTCCTGCGCTTCGAATGGAAGGTTGTTTGTGATAGGTTGTTTCCCAAGGGACCTTACTCCTTTCCGACCAATGATTGCCAATGTAACAAATCTTATTCCACGGGGAAAGGATCAAAATGACATTGTTTGTGAATTTGAATTGAGTTTCCTGCAAATTCGATACAACCGCAATATATATATATATATATATATATATATATATATATATATATATATATATATATATATATATATATATATATATATATATATATATATATATATATATATATATATATATATATATAGGTAGGAGATGAAAAACGGAAGAGAATGAGGAGAGAAATTTTTAAGTTTGAGAGCTTGAGAGAGCAACTGTGAAATTCGACTAGACAGCTCAATTAGGAGTCTCCAATAGACGGCGAATTCACATCACTTGAAGTCAAAGAAAGATTTGCCTGTTTAAGTGTGCACTTGGAAGCGATGTCGCAGATTAGTTTGTTTCATATTGCGGCACGCTGATTATTATTGTTATTATTATTATCATTATTATTATTATTATCGTTGTCTTTGAGGAAAGAGTCGCCTATTGAATCGCTTGTCTTTTGTAGTCAACGAAAGAGAGATTTGATATCGATACTTATTTGAAAATCGGGGAATCCTATTGATTGGGTGGTAATAATGCAGCCTTTGGAATTACACATGTAAACTGAAAATTCGCACACATATTTCGACGTAGACACGAGAATTAGATAACAAATTATAATTTTTACGTCTATTTTAATTGAGTGTAAAAGAGATCTTGCCTAAGGGCATGACGAAAGTAGAAAATGAGGAAATAAGAGGGAAAAATAAAGAGGAAATACTGCAAATAAAGAATGAGGGGGAAAGCCGACTCGGAAAGGAAAAAAGGAAACTCTTCTGACCCGTTAGTAATAATTTATTCCCCGGAAATTTGATTAAGATTTTTAATTCATCCGGTGTACACGCTAAATTACATTGTCTCTACTTAGGAAAAATATAAGCAGACAGTTTAAAACTGGCCAATTGATATATATATATATATATATATATATATATATATATATATATATATATATATATATATATATATATATATATATATATATATATATATATATATATATATATATATATATATATATATATATATATATATATATATATATATATATATATATATAATAATAAATATATAATATATATATATATATATATATATATATATATATATATATATATAATATATATATATATATATATATATATATATATATATATATATATATATATATATATATATACTTTTATTATATAATATTTTGTATAATTGTATAATTGTTTATATTTAAATTATATATATATATATATATATATATATATATATATATATATATATATATATATATATATATATATATATATATATATATATATATATATATATATATATATATATATATATATATATATATATATATAATATAACTGAGAACACAAACGCTCAATAAAAGTTAAAAAACGATCTGAATATAATAGTGTGACAGTCTCTTAGATATAGAATTTCATTTTATTTCAGTTTTTCCTTTTATATTTCTATAAGAAGGGGTTGGGGGGACAGTGGGGACAAAAGGGACGGGGAGTGAAACAGGGAACATTTTAGTGAGAAGTTATCATTATTATTTATTTATATGGTGATGGTTGTGATATATATATATATATATATATATATATATATATATATATATATATATATATATATATATATATATATATATATATATATATATATATATATATGTGTGTGTGTGTGTGTATGTGTTTGTGTGAGTGTTCGTGCGTGTGTGTTTGTATGTGTACCTTCGCGAATTGTGCTTGTTCGTTTCGTACCTTTCTTTTGTAAGAATAAAATTGGCAAAGCAGATCGTGCCAGACAATTTGCATATCAAATTTGGCTTCGGAGATGTTGCGGATGCCACTCGTGTGGCACTCGTGGCTCTACTAACATAAAAGTCATTATGACTCGCAAAACACTCGTAAATAAGGTCGATAATCTTATTAATAGATCGGCAGATTTGTGCCCTTGCGAACTCGGCTTTTACAGATTATTATTTTCCCCTCCGTACCAAATCTCCTTTCGTTACGTCACAACAAAACTGTAATAATAATAATAATAATAATAATAATAATAATAATAATAATAATAATAATAATAATAATAATAATAATAATCATATAATAATAATAATATTAATAATAATAATAATAATAATAATAAAAATATTAATAATATTAATAATAATAATAATAATAATAATAATAATAATAATAATAATAATAATGATAGTGATAACATGTCAACATAATAACAATAGTTAAATAATAAAAATAATGTCAAGACAATAATAATAATAATAATCTTTGTTCATTTCTCCAGTTGCAAAAATTGTGCAAACAAAAATCGTATACTTTTTGTTTATTAATACAATGCTGAAATGGGCTTCTTGGGGGACGAATTCGTCCTTTGAATAAAAATAATAATAATAATAAAAATAATAATAATAAGTAATAATAATAATGTCAAAATGATTACAGTAGTCAAATAATAATAATAATAATAATAATAATAATAATAATAATAATAATAATAATAATAATAATAATAATAATAATAATAATAAAAATAATAGCAGCAGACATTATTATTATCATTATTTTTACTCTTTTTATACTTTTTTATTGTTTTATATTATTATTATTATTATTATTATTATTATTATTATTATTATTATTATTATTATTATTATTATTCATTATTTTATTATTATTATTATTATTTTTGTTTTTTATATTATTATTGTTGTTATTATTTTTACAATTATATTGGTGAAAATATTGTCATATTGCTATTATTATTGTTACTCTTATTTGTTTTTAAGAAAATAGATTAGCCTAGGATTTGTTATAATATATTATATAATTACTGTATCCAATGATATTTTAATAAGGAATTTTTTTTAATAATAAATTCAAGTTTTCTTGCTAAAATTATGTGGGCTCATTGGAGATAACGTCAACCCAGTGGCCAATTTCTCGTCGATTAGTTTGAAATTATAATATTAATGATAATTGGAATATTATAATATGAATTTGTCAGAATAAAATTTTTTGAATTATTATTATCAAAATTATTATTATTAGAAATTAATAATAATAATAATAATAAATAATAATAATAATAATAATAATATTTTATTTTTACATACAGTAATAATAATATATAATAATAATAATAATAATAATAATAATAATAATAATAATAATAAATATAATATTATTATTTTTATTGAAATAATATTATCGTTATAACAATCGCCTTTCGTTACATCGCAAGTAAAAAATAATAGCATGTTATTAATATTATTATTATTATAATTGTATCTCTATTAAATATTTTTGTAACCATGAATCTGAGAGTTTGCGGGAAATGTCTATCACAATGGAGATATTGTTAAAAATTTTATATTGATGAAAATCAATGAATTTTAAAGGAGTAAAGATCCTTCGATGGGGCAGCAACCACTTCCAAACTTTCAAAAAGAAGGCATAAATAGAGAAAAAATATAATAATAATAATAATAATAATAATAATAATAATAATAATAATAATAATAATAATAATAATAATAATAATAATAATAATAATAATAATAATAATAATAATATTTGTGAATAATAATAATAATAATAATAATAATAATAATAATAATAATTTTCCTTTATTATTATTTTAATATATTTATTTTTGTTATTATTATTATTATTATTATTATTATTATTATTATTATTATTATTATAATTATTATTTTTTATATTATTATTATTATTATTATTTATTTTTATTATTATTATTATTATTTATTATTATTAATTTTTTTATATACATAAATTAAAAACTTTAAGTGATATGATTGTAAACTGATAATCTTTAAATACTGTTATATATTTAAAAAAAAAAAAATAATAATAATATTAGTGCAAATGCTGAAAATATTTGTAGTGTAATTCTATTCTAGATTTTTAGAACAATGAATTGTAATAAATTTGGAAAAGAGAAAGGGGGAAAAAAAAAAAAAAAAAAAAGTCACACACACAGATAATAAACTAAAGCGTGAGGGAGCAGAATTGTCGCAAAGTCGCAAAAGTCAGTTAAAACCTTCTGAAAGCATTGGGTGTTCATACTCTGTGGTATACCTTTATAAGTTTTAAAATTTTTATCTTTATAATTTTTACCTTTATTATTATTATTATTATTATTATTATTATTATTATTATTATTATTATTATTATTATTATTATTATTATTATTATTATTATTATTATTAATATTAATAATAATGATAATAATAAAAATAATATATCTTACCGTCGACGTCAGAGCTTCTGGCACTGTGCCTCATAAGGAAAATAATTGAAAAAGATATGCTTTTCATAACTCATTTATTGTGCTTCAATAAACTATATAATTAGGGCCAAATATATATATATATATATATATATATATATATATATATATATATATATATATATATATATATATATATATATATATATATATATATATATATATATATATATATATATATATATATATATATATAGACAGAAAATTTTTTCCGCAAACCAGGACTCAAACCATTGACAACAGCGTCGCCGTTAGACAATGTACACAAGGCTCTACTACCGAACTACGCCGCCTTCCCAAAAATAAAGCATAGTAGAACGGTTTTCAAGATCTTCTGCTTCGAATCGCTGTAGCGCTATATATATATATATATATATATATATATATATATATATATATATATATATATATATATATATATATATATATATATATATATATATATATAGATGAGAATCTGAATCTTAATGAAACGAATACATTTTTTGGAACTGTGTAACAACATTATTCGATGACATACGTGAAACTTAAAATCAAAGCAATCCTATAAGTAAATATATTCTTTAAATATATTTATCCATTCAATGGCAATCTTAATGTGTTGATCATAAATATTTGGTAAAATGAAATATCAAGTTGAATCAAAATTATCTGAGACAAAAGCTTCTTTCTGTTTTTGTATAATGTTCATTCATCATTTGATATGGGACTTTTTTTTTTTTTTAAGAGTTCTCCAGTATCATTCTCACTCATCAAGCAATTAACGCATCCTTTAAACATAGATGCAAAAGGATATATGCTGACTGTTTATGGAAATGTTTTTACAATTAATTATTTAAAAGATTTTTATTTTCATCTTAAATACTGGTTAAAAATTTCTTTTGTCAAGTTGCTTTCATTTTGCTAAAGTGGTTTTAAAAGTTTTTTTTTACAATTATTATTGAAGGAAAATTCATGTAAATATACTGCATTTGGAATCTATTCTAAGTTGCACCACAAAGCATTCTCAATTTTTCATTCATTGTTTCTAAATTATGTTTCAGTTTTGTATTGAATTTAATAAAGAATATTTAAAAAATTCCTTGCAGAACATTGAACTAAATGCATCATTTCTAACAGATGATTGTAAATCTGATTATAAACTCTGATTAGTATAATATTTCGTTAAAAAACAAAAAAACAAAAAAAAAAAAAAAAAAAAAAATATATATATAAACACGTACACCATCTTTGAGGGAACTCTATTTTTTGTGCTACCAACCAGTACCAAAACAAATCTTCACACAACATATCTTTCTTCTAGAAATTTCCTGTTGAATTACTAAAAGTGAAGAAGAGATTTGCAACATTTCTTCAAACATTTATTTATTTTATTATATAAAATAAAAATAAAATGAATAAATAAATTAACCAAGATATGAATATTAACTTAATCATTCAATAGTTATTGTACTTTTTAAAATATTACAAGCTTATGATCAGATTAATGGAACTAATAAAATGTTTTTCCCATTGACTCAAGCAATTTTAATTCTTATCACAATTTAGACTTGAACCTTATTCTAGTTTCAAAAAAAAAGAAAAAAAAATTTAAAGATTAATTCTTGAGTTATTATTGTAAAATTTTAATCCAATTATTTGAGTCTTGTTTAACCTTACCTAAAATTATAGTGCAAAAAATAATGATAGAAAGTCGCTTCTATTTAAACATTATATATATATATATATATATATATATATATATATATATATATATATATATATATATATATATATATATATATATATATATATATATATATATATATATATATATATATATATATATATATATATATATATATATATATATATATATAAGAAATAGGAGGGGAAGAGTATATATTATTATTATTATTATTATTATTATTATTATTATTATTATTATTATTATTATTATTATTATTA
>SEYY01007999.1:25000-27500 GCA_009176605.1 Armadillidium nasatum
TACGCCTTTTACGTGTTAAACTCAGAGAGAGAGAGAGAGAGAGAGAGAGAGAGAGAGAGAGAGAGAGAGAGAGAGAGAGAGAGAGAGAGAGAGAGAGAGAGAGAGAGAGAGAGAGAGAGAGAGAGAGAGAGAGAGAGAGAGGAGAGAGAGAGAGAGAGAGAGAGAGAGAGAGAGAGAGAGAGAGAGAGAGAGAGAGAGAGAGAGAGAGAGAGAGAGAGAGAGAGAGAGAGAGAGAGAGAGAGAGAGAGAGAGAGAGAGAGAGAGAGAGAGAGAGAACATATTTATTAGAGATTATAAATTGTAAGGTATAAATGAGTTGGAGGTGGTTGGAAGATGAACAACAACTCCGGAATCATCTAAAGTTCAATTAAAGGCGATGGTATGAAAGAATAATTCGATTTTAGCAGAAAGTAAAATGTTAATTGTGCTTTCGGAACATACTAGAGAAGGAAGCAAAGTAAGAGTTGACATTTTTTTTAATTTATTTTTATTTTTTGCAAAAGGCCAGAAAGAGCGAGAGATATTGAGACTGGAATAATCAAAAACAAACAAGAGTTAATCCAAGTTTTATTAGTTTTAGTTGAATTGAAAGTATATGGAATATACGCCTCCATATCTGTGAAAATCTCCTTAGTTATGCGTTCTACACACTGCTGGAATCCCTTCCATCACCCCTCCCTTCCAACCCCACACACACTCATACTAAAGAAGCAGTAACAATCATTCCAAAGAAAATCAGAGTACAAAGCAGTACGACCGCAAGTCGAATATATATATATATATATATATATATATATATATATTATATATATATATATATATATATATATATATATATATATATATAATATATATATTTTATTTTTTTCTTTGCCATTTCTTCAATTGCGCTTGATAAGAGAGCTTTAGTTAACAATTCTGAAATATTGCGCCGTTTTAAATTTAACCTTATTTCTATTCTTTTCGTTTTTAATGTTTTATTATCAACGTCTCCCCCTTTTACCTATTATTGTTTTATCCTAGTGGTTTTAAAAAGATTTATATTATATATATATATATATATATATATATATATATATATATATATATATATATATATATATATATATATATATATATATATATATATATATATATATATATATATATATATATATATATATATATATATATATATATATATATTAGCAGACAAAAGGAAGTAGTTATGTCAACATTTTGAGGAATGGAAGGGTTTGAAGCCCTTCAAATAAGAGCTCTAATTGGATTTTTGTGTAATTTAATAACAAAGTTTCTTTTAGGGTTAGAACGAGGAAATAAGATTTTCATTTGTAGCCATATGGATCAATTTTACTTCAATTAACTTCTAATAATAATAATAAATAAGCCGAGTTCGAATCCAAGATTTAAATTTGAACCACTTTGAGAAATTAGGAATATATATTATTGGATTGTATTAATTATATTGATGGTAATGCATTTTTGTAGCTTTGTAGCTTTAAATTTGTTGTCACACTTATGTCATCAGGGATGTTCTTTTTTAGAATGTATTTTTCTCTGACTGTTAAGTCTACAAATATGTTTATGATTCGTCCTATCTTATGATAATTTTAGGTACTTTATGACTGCTAAGTAAAAATATAAAATAATATATTGTTAGAGAGCAAAATCTAATGAAGATTGATCATAAAAGGGTAAAGTTTTAGAAATGAATCTAATGTTACCGTAGGGAATTCCTGTTTAGCTTTTTTAAAAATAGATGTATACCCTATCAGATTTAATTGGAAAACTCAACTTGTAGCAGTGACAAGTTTTTTGTAAACTGTGCGCGAGCATTTAAAATATATTTTTGCACACATAATTTTAAGTTAGTCTAAATTCCATAACCAGACTTGGAAAACCTGGAACACGTTTGACTTTTGACTGTTGTAATTCCATGTAAAAAATATAATATTATTGTAATATTTAGAGAAAGAATCACCACCGCTCAGTAGCAGACCACTTTTCAAGGAGGGCCAAAAAAAAAATCATCCAAAACTCTTAATCTAACGCAAATCTCTCGGGTGTATATAAAACATTTGTAAAATACGAATACATGTATTTCACATGCTAAAATTTTTTCACAAAATATTATTTTTTAATATTATTATATTATTATTATTATTATTATTCCTATTATATAATTATTATTATTATTATTATTATTATTATTACTATTATATATTATTATTATTATTATTATTATTATTATTTTTATTATTATATTATAATTATTATTATTACTATTATTATTACCCGTATATATATTCGAGGAAAAATATTAAGCAGCTAAAAGCAGATCCAAAGAGAGCCATAAAATATGTTGTTATTAAGTCTCTGTTCTGAAGAGGTCTTTCTTTGAATCCTTTGGGAAGGTCACAAACTTTTCCTCCTGTGTAATTTTGTTCCAAAAACCCGATGACACCGCAAGCATTCAAACGTCTGAAACTGTTACAATTGT
>SEYY01007999.1:32500-37500 GCA_009176605.1 Armadillidium nasatum
AGATTACTGCTGAGTGTTATTGATACAAACACAAACAGGCTGGACTCATTAAAATCTATATCAAGGAAATATTGAGTACCATAGAGAATCGATTTTTTTTATTTTATTTTTAAACTTGGAAAAACTACTCTTAATATTAATTACAATAAACATAGAAGCAAAATTATTTAAGCGTTATCAGAAATTCAGAACCACAATTGACTCTTTATGCAAATATTTTTACTTCTTTATCCAATTATAATTAAAAATATTTAGTTTAAATTAGCATCTAAATGTTTCAACAAAATATATAACATACATAGAAGCATACTAATACTAGGGCGAATAGGATAAGAATGATATGAAAAAAATTTTCACCTGAAATTATTGTCTTGGGTTTTATTTTTAAAGCAAGTACACAAAAAGACTAAATAAATTATTATTATTATTATTATTATTATTATTATTATATTATTATTATTATTATTATTATTATTATTATTATTATTATTATTATTATTATTATTATTATTATTATTATTATTATTATTATTATTATTATTATTATTATTATTATTATTATTATTTATTATTACTATTAAAAATGAAAGGCATTGAAGAAAAAGGAAAGAATGAGAAAATAGTAAATAATAATATATATTGAAAGAAATGCAAAAAAAAAAAAAAAAAAAAAAAAAATTTAGATTAGTAAATTACATAACACAAAAATAACAGGAGAATAAAATTGGCCCAAATAAATGCGGGAAAATGTTTTCAATTTTGTGGCTTCTTTTGTCCAGTTTGTTTCCCTTCGATTCTTTTTCCAAAAGGACAAAATTGGGAAAGTGACTGTGGTTGAAGGCAAGAAAAGACAAAAACACTGTAATATATATATATATATATATATATATATATATATATATATATATATATATATATATATATATATATATATATATATATATATATATATATATATATATATGTGTGTGTGTGTGTGTGTGTTTGTGCGCGCGCGTGCGAGTGTGTGTTCGTGTGTGTGTGTGTGAAGATATATTTTTCATTTAAACTTTTAAATTTTAGATGAGTTTGGCTTTGACATTTAGTGAAAAACATTTTCGAGAATATACGGATTGTATTTTCTTACACAATCGATGCATAATTGTGTTCATCATTGTCAACCGCTAATTGTCGACGTATCTGCAATTGAAAGCCAATGTTCATTGTCAATGACAGCTTACAAATGTCAAATATTCATATTTGTATAAAGATTTGAAAATCTAGGGTTGTCATTATGCCCCACCTTTTTTGAAAACTCAAAGCTGTGAATATAGTTACCTGTTGTTTTTCATTGTCAATATTACTTTTATTTTAAGTCTTTCATATCCATACACTTGAGGGCCTTCCGTGATACTTAATTTGAAGTAAGTGGCAATTAATAAGATCTATTTTTCTTTGTTCCTTTTTGATAAGAGTTGTCCCAAGAGAGATGAGTAACCATGAAAAAAGGCAGTAATCTATAAAAATGATCAATCAGGGATACCTCAAACATATTTGAAAAAACTCTTTATAATTGAGCTTTATTCTCCGGATATCTGAAACAGAATATCTCCTAATAGACCATTCGCCACGCTGCATAGTTGCAATGAACTGATAACTGTTCTTATCTATATATGTCTAGTAAGTGATTGGAGAGGGTGATCTTTTCTGATGAATCTCATTCTTTCAAATGGTACATGATAGGAGGGAATTGTACATCGTAGATTACAGCATTTCAAGAAGACAATGTTCAAAGTGTTGCGAAGTGTTCCTTGATATAATTATTAAGACTTGACCCTTTTGTTTAAGGTTACTACGACTCGTGCCAGAATAGTAACATTCGACCTCTGGACTAAAAAGGTGTTGCTCTTTTGGTTAAATCCACAAAACACATACAATGCAGATACCACAATCTCACAAGAAAACAATCGTTCAGTTTAGTGAACTAAAAACGAGCCAAGTCTTAGATTTAAATTCGACGAAGAATCAATGGAACGACTTGTAAGTATAGGTGAAATGTTGGCAGAACAACCGTCCAAACATCTAGCAGAATTCAGTAAGTAGTGATGCAAAAATAGGAAAAAATACATTTCACTTTCCAATTACTCCCAAACAGGTAGAGTTCTTTTCAAACAGAAATGCGTCTTTCATTTTTTAACAGAGAAGAGTAACTTGTTCCGACAATAGAATACGAAATATATATAATATATATATATATATATATATATATATATATATATATATATATATATATATATATATATATATATATATATATATATATATATATATATGTATAAAAGTATATAAAATAGTCGGATGGCTACCTAGTTTTCCTCAGATTTGAGGAAAAACTAGATCCTTATTCAGATTAATTCCCGACCTGCCCTGATACAGAGCATTTAAAAGTTTGGATGTCAAAGTAAGGAAAATAGAAGAAGAAGAATGAGAGCAGTAGTTAAGTATAGGATAATATATATATATATATATATATATATATATATATATATATATATATATATATATATATATATATATATATATATATATATATATATATATATATATATATATATATATATATATATATATATATATATATATATATATATATATATATATATATATATATATATATATATATATACATACATTGCTATTTAGAAGTCCAATTATTCCATCCCACTTTCCTTCTGCACTCTGATATCCGATAACACTTAGATTCGATTTAACGATGATTGGGTTAAAGTCAAAAAATCTTCTTAACGATTCGAGTAATTCCCAGGCTTGACCTGTTGCAGACACGTTCTTGATCGAAAATCCAAAAATGCTCTTTTCTATCTTCAAAAACGGGGGATACTAATATATATATATATATATATATATATATATATATATATATATATATATATATATATATATATATATATATATATATATATATATATATATATATATATATATATATATATATATAAAGGGTGGTTCATATCGATGTTCACAAACTTCGGCAGATCGAAGCTGACATCGCAATGAAACTTCACCTAATAAACATAGGGCTGTATGCTGCTCGTTTACTTGATATTGAAGGAACAATTTGGTGATGAAATAAACACCATATATCATAGTTTATTACGTAGCATTTAACATAGCAAGGATGCCATTACAATAGATGTTCAAAATATAAGCCAGTGGCATTGATACATAACTAGCAAAGGTGGAGCATACTGGTCTGCGAAAGCCGGAGGTCGATAATATTCCTAAAACTTGTTCTGCCTTGCTCGACTCTCTGTAGTAAATTTTGCATGTCTATAATTACTTCCCCATACATCAGCTACTTTAGATGATCCCACTGACGTCACCTACCATTTTTGTAACTCTAGTAATGGAATTTCTCCAGTAGAAGCTGCAACGTCTTTATCTATGATGTACGTTGTTTGTGTCATTTCCCATACTGTTCTCTCGAAATCAAATAAACGAGCAATTTACTGCCCTGTATGTGTTCGGTGGAATTTCATTGTAATTATATTTTCTTCCATCAGTCGAAGTTTCTAAACATCGATGTGAATCACCCTGTATATGTGAGCATCGATGTGAATCACCCTGTATATGTTATAAAATCTTTGTATTATTATTATAAAAGTTCACACTTCACAAGTTTTGACAGATTCTAATAGGGAAACTTTTTAGGAGATTTCTTCCTAGGATCCGCATGAATAATTCCAGTAACTCCTTCAAAAAAAAAAAAAAAAAAAAAAAAATATATATATATATATATATATATATATATATATATATATATATATATATATATATATATATATATATATATATATATATATATATATATATATATATATATATATATATATATATATATATATATATATACTTTGAGAAGAATAAATATTTCTATAGAACTAAAATTCTAGGAATTAAATTATTATTGTAAACTTTCCGAAAATACATTTCACAAAATCTTACTTTATTAATGTTTTAGAAAATTACAGAAAATAGTTTTTAAACTTAAAGGAATTAAATTATTTTATTACCTAATTTTATATATTTTTTAAATACATATAAGATTTAAAGTTATTATTTATAGTTTTGTTTTATATTTTAATATTAATGAATATGATTTTACGTTCTAAAGTGGAAAATATTTTTATTTTTTTAATTTCTATCTCTAAGAGACTTTGAAATTTGAACAAAATGATGTTATTAATTGATGTAAGTTTCCTAAGGGAAATGAGTTGCTAAGACTTTTCTCTAACTTGTAAGCACATATATATATATATATATATATATATATATATATATATATATATATATATATATATATATATATATATATATATATATATATATATATATATATATATATATATATATATATATATATATATGGGAGATATTGTGTCGTTGTAGATAGACTATGGCTTGTCTGCCCACCAGATTGCTTAGTAGAATGCTTATGGAATTTGACTCTGTGACTAGCTTCGTTGGCGGCAGCAAACCCAAATCATAATTACTTCAACCCTAAACTTTTTCGATATTTGAGGCCCCCTTATTTCTGGCTACTTCGGACAACCTTTTCATCTTCTAAAATAGCTTTTCCTTTTTCGATATTGAGCAAACTGCATGTTGCGCTGTCAACGTTTCAGTGAAAGAGTGAACCAGAACCTGCACCAATCGTCGTTTATTTATCTCTTTAAAATTTACCCTGGATATTAAAATATCTTAGGTAATAATAAAACAACGTTAGAGGTTGTATGGTTTGGTTGGTTATTAGCAAAGTTATATTTTATGTTTTTAGTTTCGTTGCAATTCCCACAAATGGAATTTACTAAAATATTAAGGATAACTTAACTAAATATTATTATTATTATTATTAAATATAAACATCTAAAATATAGATGTACTATTATATATACATTTTCTTTACAAAAATTTAAAATAAATTATTTTATATTCACTTTCAT
>SEYY01007999.1:45000-52500 GCA_009176605.1 Armadillidium nasatum
ATTTTCACTTGTACAAAATGATGTGCTTTTTTTATCTTATATTTTGCGACCTCACTGAAATGAAATTGTTTTTGAAATCTGAAATCCTGTTTAAAATACTGTTTTACTTTTTGAATTTTTCATTTAAGAGTAATGTAGGAAAAAAAATATTGCATCTTCACAATATAAATTTTTATTGCCATTTCATTCTTTATGGACACATTCCTTTATTTCACTATTCACATATATTGTTTTTATAATCAGAAACAATTCTTTACTCTTCCTTTACCATTTTATATTTATAACGTATAGTTATGCTACGGGCAGAATGCATTACTCGCTAAAAAAACAAAAATAAGTACAGTCGTCAACAGAAGTTCGTTCCTATTAGGCTGGAAATAAGTATTTATATAAAATGGAGTTCATTTCATAAAAGCTCTATTTTGAATAAAAAGAAAATAAAAACATTCTGCTGGGCTTAATTGAACTGTTATTAGCTGAACCTGAAATGATCTCCATTTTATATAAATATTTATTTCCAGCTTAATAGGAACGAACTTCTGTTGACGATTGTACATAAGATGGTATCCTCATAGGATTTTCTTTTTCCCTTTATATTCTTTTAAATTTTTTTATTTCTTATCACGTGACATAATATATATATATATATTATATATATATATATATATATATATATATATATATATATATATATATATATATATATATATATATATATATATATATATATATATATATATATATCCTTGCTAGAATAGTAAGGCAGAGTGTAATATTACGTAATATTATTAAGTTCCTTAAATGCAATTTGAAGTCTTCAAAGCTTCTTTTTATCTAGACGGAATATTTCCCTTCGAGAAATCCAGACCTTTCCTATAAGGGTTTTGAACTTCTTTAATGAGAATGAATATTTCTTGATGAGATATTGAACATTAATATTTGTTCAGTTTTGTGTCATTTAACCAGGGTTACGGAGTCGGTAAAAACTTATTTTGCCGGAATCAGTTTCATCATTTTAAAATAAGCGGCTCCGAGTCCTACTTTGACACCGGCTTTACTATTTTAAAATTGAACCCGTCCGCTCCATCATTTTAAAAATATACCTCTCCGACTTCTACTCCTCTTACGGTAAAATTTATAGAATAGTAACTAAAATATTTTTTGCTCCTGGATCGACTCTATTTAAAATAATATTTATTTGCTCCGACTCTAGAACTGGCTCCAACCTAAAAATTTATTTTTCTCCTGCTCCACCTAAAACATTTTTTTTCCTGTCCACGGCATCGCAGTGAAACTTTGAACCTCCAAATGACATTAGAAAGCTGAAAGGTGAAATAGTAATCTGTAACTTTACATACTCCTGTATATAATTCAGGACTAACGATTGGATTTTTCTCCTTTAAGACGCAACAGATTACTAAGCTGAGAGAGAGAGAGAGAGAGAGAAAGAGAGAGAGAGAGAGAGAGAGAGAGAGAGAGAGAGAGAGAGAGAGAAAGAGAGGGAGAGGAGAAATTATATCATTTGAAGAAATTACAGTATTAGGTATGAAATAGTTGAAGGAAGATAGAAAAGGAGTAATAGTTGCAGAATCATCAAGAGTGAAACCTTAGGGAAAAGTTTGAGAGAATGTTCAGCTTTATCGGAAGGTGAAACAGCAGTTCTGTCGTCGATGGGAAATAATATGGAATATATGCCCCCATGCCAGGGAGAATTACCTCGGTATGCTTTTCGCGCTTCAGGGAGACTCCTTCTGCCGAAGTAGTAATCATTCCATGGAATATATATATATATATATATATATATATATATATATATATATATATATATATATATATATATATATATATATATATATATATATATATATATATATATATATATTTAAAACTATCACACGTCCTGGACCTTTTTGTCCTTTACTGAGGGCGGGAGCATTGCAAGAGTCTCTTTTAGGTTCAAACTACGGATTTTTGTCTCATAAATTAGAAACTTTCTTACATGAATATATATATATATATATATATATATATATATATATAATATATATATATATATATATATATATATTATATATATATATATATATATATATATATATATATATATATATATATATATATATATATATATATATATATATATATATATATATATATATATATATATATATATATATATATATATATATATATATATATATATATATATATATATATATAGTCTTTCGAAACAAAACTATTTACCTTCTCCTAATGTATCGTCCATTTCGGTGTTTAATGCCTCAATTGCCATTACAGTCTCTCTCAAATCTGCTCCTAGATTAGAACAAAACGCCTAAAAAGAAACACTTAATCGTGTACGCGGTTCTTTTGGCTGGATGAAAGAACTTGATATAGGAAGAAAGAAAATATTTTTAAAATATTTCTTTCAGTTTCAAATTAGTTATTGAATAATAGTTTTTTATTTATTTATTTATTTTTTTTTAGAAATGCTTCAACAAAAGTTTTTTTTAATTAAAATGCCAATTTACTTTGTAAGAAAAAGAAGTAAGAGAAATATAAATATATAAATATATATATATATATATATATATATATATATATATAATATATATTAATATAATATATATATATATATATATATATATATATATATTATATATATATATATATATATATATATATATATTATATAAATATTATATTTAATAATTAATTATAATAAATTGTTAAAAACAATAATAAGAAAATAAAAAATAAATAAGTATTAATTTAAATGAATTTGGGAGAAAATCATGGATAAACAGAAATGAATTAGATGAATGTAAAATTCTAAGAATAAATTTATATAAAAATATATTTCTTTTCAAAATTAATTAGCCATTCTGCACATTTCGGCCTATAAATTCATTATTTGAAAGTACTGTTTTGTAATACGCAAAATTTGTCTTTGATGCAAATTTATATTTGTAATAAGAACGTTTTTTTTTATATCTATTTTAATGCATTTAGCGAAGGTTCAGCCTTAGAAGAAGGTAAAACGGCAGTTGTGCCATCAGAAGATGCTTGAGGAGGGAAAGAGGAAGAAGCAAAGTTAGAGTTGACATTTTTTTTTGCTAAATGCCAGAAAGGGCGTGAGGAAGAAGAATCAAAAAGATTATTGCATTTTCTACAGAGAAATTAGTTTTTAGTGTCACAAAGAATAGATTTTTCACGATTTTGGGATGAAATATAATTTGCTCGAGTTTCTGAAGTTTGCAGACGACCGTAATCCCTGAAGGCAGTATCCCTGCAGTGGATAGCACGAGAAGAAGTAGAGTTAAACCAATGTTTGTTAGGTTTAGTTGAAGTGAAAGAATATGGAATGTATGCCTTTATGCCAGAGTGAATCAAATCGGTTATGCGTTCAGTATATTCAGAGGGACGCTTCCCATGGAAGAAGCAATCATTTCATGGGAAGTCAGAAGTATAACCGCAAGTGAAACTAGTTAGCAGCACCGAAGTGCCAGAAACGTCTCGTTGAAGGTGGAGACCGTTCTTGCGGAAGACTTGCAGAGACTGGACAAGAAACGAGGATAAGAGTGAGATTGGATGAACTCAGAGGAGGAAGGACAGTATAAATAGAAGGATAATTGGTTAAGAATAAATCAAATATGTTGGATACATCACCTAGACAGTATGGAATACCAGCTGCTCAAGGTTGTTCTGGATAGAAATTTCGTAGGCGAGTTCACCGGCTGGATCATGAGAACTAGATGAAAGTCATTTGCCGTGATGAACATATAAATCACCTAAAATAATGAATTCGAAGAAAGGAGAAGAAGAATGGGCTCTATTTTGGAGTTTAAATAGTCGAATATTTTTTATTGTCAATAGAATTAAGGAGATAAATAGACAAAACAAATTAATTTAGTAGTAGATTTGCAAGAGAGCTTAGCCAAGAAATAGAGAATTCAGAAGACTCCAGCTTAGAGACAGGAGAACAAACAACATCGTTGCGCACATATTCGTAACATCCGCTTTTAGCTGAAAATTGAGGATAGGGACAGTAGGAGGCAACAGAATAAAGTTTGTCTATCTGTTAAGAAAGAACAAGAGATGAGGTTCAGGTGAAGAGAAATGGTGTCCGACAAAGGGTAAATTAGAAAAAAGGTCGCGGATGTTGCATAGATTAATGAAAAAAGAAGACCTTGTCCTGGGGTAAGCCGGAAGCGATTTCTTGACGTTACCAATCCTCATCATCGGAGGCCGCCAACTCCCAAGTGATGATGGGGTGAGGGATGGATGAGGAACATTCTTTGGATTCCGCCTCTTCAAGCATCTCCGAGACAGCTATATGTTTCGCCACTTTTGTTTAAAAAGGCAATATATGAGCAAACGCTTGTAAATTTGTAGGAACATGTGAAGAAATGGGGTAGAGAGGTAATGTGACCATAGACACTCCAATATGAGACGAAGATTCACGAGAGACCCTCTGAGAAGGTGAAATGCGAAAAGAATCGAACCAAAGGGCAACGTAGTGAAGCAGAATGGTCTAACCCATCCTATAACTCCGCGGGTTATGCTTCAGGCGACGCTACGTCCTCCCTTTATATATATATATATATATATATATATATATATATATATATATATATATATATATATATATATATATATATATATATATATATATATATATATATATATATATAACGTATTTCAACGCTAATAACCTGCAGAAAAATACGTAAATAATAGCACTCTTATTTTTTATTTTTTTACCTTACATCTGAAGCTTGGAAATATCCCAAAAGAGAATAAAATACCAAACGTAAAACAAAATTCGGACTTTCTTTTACAACAAATCAGAAACATTCGATACAATTCAATACAAGACTCAAAATACTCGTATTGAAAGAGTCCAGAATCCAAAAATCCGAATCCTGGAAATTAATACTATTATATAGAGACAAAATAAAGAGGTTGTCATTTCCCGGAAATCAGACGCATTCTTCGCATACAAATCCTTATAATATATACGCGTATATTTGTATTTTATCTTTTGGCCAAGAGAATTAGAGAAATCTTACTTTTTGCTTTCAATACCTTTTATCTCTTTGGAGAATTCCCTTTATGTATATTATTTCATTACGAGATAAGACTTTTAATATATATATATATATATATATATATATATATATATATATATATATATATATATATATATATATATATATATATATATATATATATATATATATATATATATATATATATATATATATATATATATATATATATATATATATATATATATATATATATATATATATATATATATATATATATATATATATATATATATAACTGTATATTTAATATTGCCTTTCCTGCATTGTTTGTATATTATTCCTGATATATATATATATATATATATATATATATATATATATATATATATATATATATATATATATATATATATATATATATATATATATATATATATATATATATATATATATATATATATATATATATATATATATATATATATATATATATATATATATATATATATATATATATATATATATATATATATATTATATATATATATATATATATATATATATATATATATATATATATATATATATATATATATAGTATATTTATATTGCCTTTTCCTGCATTGTTTGTATATTATTCCTGATATATATATATATATATATATATATATATATATATATATATATATATATATATATATATATATATATATATATATATATATATATATATATATATATAATATATAATATATATATTATATATATATATATTTTTTTTTTTTTTTTTTTAAATTAAATTAATTTAATTATTATTATTATTATTATTATTATTATTATTATTATTATTATTATTATTATTAAAAATTTTATGTTTTTTCAGTAGTTAGGAAATAATGTTAATAAACTCTAATGGGTAAACGTATTTAAAAATTATTTTGAAAACGTTGCCTTCTAGTAATACCTTTCTTTTATTAAGTTCTCAAAACTCATGCTCTTTATGCTGCATCGTCTATATATTCACCGTGATACTTCAAGACTCCTTTCTCTGTAGAAAATATGTATCTTTTTTTAATTGCTCTTCATTTTCTTTTCTTTCTGGCATTTTACAAAAATTGTATAATCTAAATTTTCTTCCTCTTTTCTAAATCTTGTATATTTATGCTTCTCTACAGAAGAGGTACATTCTGCTAAAGACTCCTTTCTCTGTAGAAAATATGTATCTTTTTTTTAATTGCTCTTCATTTTCTTTTCTTTCTGGCATTTTACAAAAATTGTATACTCTAAATTTTCTTCCTCTTTTCTAAATCTTGTATATTTATGCTTCTCTACAGAAGAGGTACATTCTGCTAAAGACTCCTTTCTCTGTAGAAAATATGTATCTTTTTTTTTAATTGCTCTTCATTTTCTTTTCTTTCTGGCATTTTACAAAAATTGTATACTCTAAATTTTCTTCCTCTTTTCTTGATCTTGTATATTTATGCTTCTCTACAGAAGAGGTACATTCTGCTAAAGCTAAACCTTTGAAGCTTTATTGAATCTCCGAAGATTCATGTGTGTTCCACGTTCTCTACTCCTCTCCATCACACTTACGGGCTTTCTTCATAATTTCTTTAAAGATGTGATTTCTGCTCTTTCAATCCATAATTCTAAGGGAAGTGAATGCTTGGTAAGGTGTATGTTCCTGTGGTTCTAAGATTTCTGCCTTTAAGTCTGGGCCTTGCCTTGATAAACTGTTTTTTTTTTCTCTTTTCCAACTTTAATTAACCATTCCTTCTTCCAGGAAGCTTTCTCTCATCCAACCTGTGCCGAAGACGTGAGACCCCTCTCATCCCTTTGAATATTGTATCTCATTTTTTTTTTAAACCGTTATTCTTCCCAAAATTTCTAATTAACCCTTAGCAGAAAGATTTGAATAGTTTTTAAATTTTTTAATATTATCTCATATCGGCATTTTGTTTTCTTTTATTTCCCTGCTCTCCTATTATCGGTCTTCCTCATTCGAGGAATCTTTCTTGTGTGGTCAGATATATCGAAGGCTTCAGTACTGTCTCTCAAAAAATTTTTACTTCTCTATTCTGTTTCCCTTTCGTGTTCGAATGGTAAACTTTGATCGAATCGTAGAAAGCAAAAATGGACTTTTGTAAAATCGTTCCAAAGTTTTCTAAATCTGACTGATGCAAATAAAACATGTATTCAACAACTCCAGGAGAGGGGCGCTTAACTGTGACATACTGCAAAAGTACGCAAAAGGGTATATATAAAAATGAAATGTAACCGAAATGTTAAAAATTCGTTAAAAGGCTTTAAACCCTCGTATAAAAGAATAAAAAGAACTGTTGCAAAATTAAAATCAAATTAAATTCATACAATATATTTTCAAGTTAGTGGAGAGTTAACGAAAGAAAATGTAAAAATAATATCCTTTGTAATTCACAACGAAGGA
>SEYY01008000.1:0-2500 GCA_009176605.1 Armadillidium nasatum
GTGTGCCCCTCCTTGAAAAGGGCTCTGCCCGTGAGTGGTGGCGTTCTGTAAAAATATATATATATATATATATATATATATATATATTATATATATATATATATTATATATATATATATTATATATATATATATATATTAAGTTACTATAAATAAAATCCTTATGTCTTTCTTTTTTAATTTTATTTATGCTCAATATGGTTACTGAAATTATTATCATTTATTATTAAGTGATTAACTATGTTTAAATAGATCTTAATTATTATTATTATTATTATTATTATTATTATTATTATTATTATTATTATTATTATTATTATTATTATTATTATTACCTAACTTTACAATACATTATTACTGTCAATTTTTTTTATTATTTCCATTATCATTATTAATATTAATAATATCTACTCTTAATACTTTGCATACCGTCCAATAAAATTAAACAATGTTGAAAGAAGATCGGCTAACTAGGGTTCAAAGTGAAGCACAATTCAGATAATCTTCTACGTTTATTAAAAAAATAAATTATAAAATTTCAAATATGGATAATATTGCATCACTAAATTCCATAAATGTATATCATTTATTGCACTAAACTTATATAATGGAACCTAAAATATATATAACAATTTTAAAAACTATATTTATATTATTTGGTCAATGATAGTAATATAAATTGCACTTTTTGAATAAAAGTTTAAAAAACTGTTAGTTAATCCAATGATTTAATCGTCAGCAGTAAATATGTATACATATGATCATGTACGAAAACTGTAAACTAATAATTAAGCCCGAAACTGACCAAAAGTAACGCGTTACATGTAACGAGTAACGGTAACGCTTCAAATGATTTTAAAATGTAACGATGTAACGGTAACGCTACACCTTTTCTCTCAAGTAACGAGTAACGGTAACGCTACCAATTTCATAACGATGCCCATCTTTGTATATTATATATATATATTATATATATTATATATATATATATATATATATATATATATATATATATATATATATATATATATATATATATATATATATATATATATATATATATTATAAAAAACTAATTACATTTTCCTGTTTGAAAAATTAATTTGCAAGAAAGAAAATTGTAGCAGGTTTTGAAGTCAGTTTTTCTTTTGTTTCGCTTCTGCGCCTCTCACAGGAAAGAAAGAAACAAAAAACTTGAAATAAAATAAGAGCACGTCTCCCAAATAAAAATGTGATTGATGTTTAAGCAAAAGCCACCGAAATATTTATTATATATATATATATATATATATATATATATATATATATATATATATATATATATATATATATATATATATATATATATATATATATATATATATATATATATATATATATATATATATTATATATTATATATATTATAAGCGTACTTTCACTAAAAGGAAGTGCGATGTCCTCCATGGTTCTCCTACCATTAAAAATTTCTGGCCTCTTGTCAAAAATGTCTCAAATAACTTCTGTAAATCTGCCTTTCCTCCTCTTATTTGCTCTGACGGTTCTGTAGCCAATACTCCCTCTTCGGCCTCCTTTTTTCCATCTAATTCCACTCTGCTCGATTGAGGTATCCCTTCTCCGACCCTTTCTCCTCTCAGGTGTCCCATGTCTCTACCTGTGATTACTCTTGATCGGGTGCATGGGATCCTTAAATCTATGAACGTCAGGAAGGTCAGTATTTTGAGGGAATGTGCTTCGGAGTTAGCGCCTGTCCTCTTTCAGCTTTACTCTCTATGCCTTACTACTAATACATTTCTCAATGCTGCAGGAGCGCATATGTCCATCCTATCCCGAAAAAAGGTAGCCTCTCTGACCATTCCAACTATAGGACTATATCTCTCACCTGTGTCCTGTTTAAAAGTTTTGAAACTCTCCTCAACTCTCATTTCCTGGACCATTTGTAGTCTTATTCTCGTCTCTCAGATCATCAGTATGGCTTTCGTCACTCGTGGTTAACGGTGACATACATTCCTATCTTAATGATCTATGGTCTTCTGCCCTTAGGGACTTTGGGGAGTCTTGTATGGTGGCGCTTGACGTATCCAAGGCTTTTGAACAGCTATGACATGCGTCGCTTCTCTCTAAGCTCCCATCCTTTGGCTTTCCTCCTTCTCTTTGCTTACTTTTGTCTAGTTTTCCCTCAGATCGTTCCATTTCGGCACTTGTAGATGGAGCGACCTTTTCCTCCTTTCCTGTCAACTGTTGTGTTCCTCAGGGTTCTGTTTATCTCCAACTTTATTCTTACTTTTTATAAACGATCTTCTTAACTGCATTTCTAACTTCGTTTACCTTTATGCTGATGACTCGACTCTACATTTTTCTACTCAATTTGTATCTGCTCCCTCCTTTGCTTCTAGTCTTCAACTTTCCGATTCTATTCTTGTCGATCTGGATAGGATTTCCCGGTGGGGTTATAGCAACTGTGAAATTCAACTCTTTAAAACTCAACTTCTTCACATCTC
>SEYY01008000.1:20000-45000 GCA_009176605.1 Armadillidium nasatum
TATATATATATATATATTGCCCAATGTGCTTTTAAATACGTTCCCGTAAAATTACCCAATTTTCTGTAAAACGTTAAAACGTTTTCAATGATTTTGCACCGTATTTGTTCATTATTTTTCACGAAATTTTTGCTATTTTAATAGAACATTTCAATAAAAATTTGGTAAAAATAGTAATTGTAAAAGAATGTAAAAAATTACGATTTATCAGAATAGGTAAATATCTTGTTAAAAAGTAAATAGGAAACTTGTTATAAATTTAATGAAGTTGAAATGTGTTATTTTTCTTAATGGACTCCTCTTAAAGTTTCACGATTTTTAAAAGTTATTTTTGATTTTCTTTATATATATAATATATATATATATATATATATATATATATATATATATATATATATATATATATATATATATATATATATATATATATATATATATATATATATATATATATATATTGCCAGAATTTACTTTGATATCCATTGATATTACAAAAACTACGAAACTTACTTTAAAAAGATTATATTTTTGAAATCCTTGGCGAATTTTGAGTAAAAAAATTGTAAAAGATGTGAAAATGTGTAAAAAAAATATAAAAAATAGGAAAATGGCTTTTGTACGGTAATTTATTACTTTTCTAGCGTACTTAGTTCGACTTATCATAACCTGATCGACCGAAGTTTGCCGTGGGATACAAGCCTAACTGATAGATGGAACGTTGCCGTGCCAGACGTACGATTTTGTAAAGTGTATTAAATAACTATAATTTAGCTACGTATTCAAATTATTATAAGATTTTTAATGGTTTATTATATATATATATATATATATATATATATATATATATATATATATATATATATATATATATATATATATATATATATATATATATATATATATATATATATATATATATATATTACATTAATATGTTTATATGTTTTATTATAATTTATTCAAATTGAATTTACAAATATATTAAGGATAACTTAACCCTTTCTCTCATAGCGTCATTAATTAAGTACATTACGAAAAGTTATTAAAAACTTCTGGTGAAGCTCAATTTTTTGAAATTTTTTTGCTTTTAAATAAGTGTAATTTCATTTGATATTTAGTACAGCCGAAAACGCGATAGTGAAAGGGTGCTTTGTCAAATTTTTCCTGTGGTTTAGTTGCTTCATTTTTGGCGAGTGAAAAGGTAAGCCTACCCCGTAGATTTAAGTATATATTAAATTTTCCCATTTTTTTTAGATTTTTATTTTCTTATTAATTTCTAAAGGAAAATGAGTTAAAATAACTAATATTATAAAATATTGTTGTTATTTATGACATACACTGCATCATATAAGGGTCTATTTTCATGTGTTATCAATAAATGACATTATGAATTGCAGGGTGAATTTTTATCAATATTTTCAATTTTCTAGAAATTCAAAAATGAAGGTTCATTCTTTCTACGGTACTCGTAATCGAACTAGAATGCAGCGAAATGGAGTATTTCAAGAAGAAATTTCAACATATGTTTATAAAGAATGCCCAAATAACGCAAACTCTGATGGATCTGACGATGATGATGAAGGTGAACTTGATCAGATTCAGGTATGCAGCATTTTTGTAATATATATATATATATATATATATATATATATATATATATATATATATATATATATATATATATATATATATATATATATATATATATATATATATATATATATATATATATATATATATATATATATATATATTTACATTGCACCATATCCAACATGATGCAGGGTGGTGTCGGTTGCAGAGTTTTCATATTCTTGCAATTGTACGTGGGAAGAAAGAGAAAAAAACTGTAAAGCATTTCCAGCCTCTAGAATATATATATATATATATATATATATATATATATATATATATATATATATATATATATATATATATATATATATATATATATATATATATATATATATATATATATATATATATATATATATATATATATATATATATATATATATATATATATATATATATATATATATATATATATATATATATATATATATATATATATATTATTATTATTATTATTATTATTATTATTATTCTCTGTGACAACTGATTTAAAATTTGGGGGGAAGCAACAAAAGATCGTACGATATTCATACCTTCCCCTAAAGTTCGGATACGGAGTCTTCCCCAAAGTTGGAAGGGGGAATCAGCTGTATATCTTATGATCTGCAAGCTTTTGAAGAGCACTTGCAAGAATATATATATATATATATATATATATATATATATATATATATATATATATATATATATATATATATATATATATATATATATATATATATATATATATATATATATATATATATATATATATATATATATATATATATATATATAGAATTAGATGGAAGTCGCGGAAGATGTTGACGATGTTGATTATGGTGCCACACAAGAAGAGGTAAATGGCATGCACCCTTCAGAAGCAGACGCCAATGCAGAGACTTCAGCATCGGTGAGTTCAAATTTACATGAAAACATTTCAGGTGAACATTGTCGATGGAGAAAAAGGGAACCTGAAATATCTCCCCATGATTTTTTGGGTTCGCAATTTTCCTTTCCTGAGAAAGTCCTGACTCCTTTAGAGTATTTCAAGAATTTTTTTAGCAACGATTTGATGGATCATATAGCTGAGCAAACTAACATATACTGCATTCAAGAAAAGATTAACAAAAATTTAAATTGCTCTTTAATTCATACCGACAAAAATGAGATAGAACAATTTCTTGGGATACTTCTATTTATGGGAATATATCCTCTACCTCAGTATCGGATGTACTGGAATCCAAAATTTTATTTGCCACAGATTACTGAGACACTAAAAGGAGGTGTTAACAGGTTCGAAGCACTAAAACGTTTCATACATTTTAATGATAATTCCAAAATTCCAAATACAAACACTTCACCTTACGACAAATTATACAAACTTAGACCAATTTTAGACTCCGTTTTAGAGAAGTGTAGAAATATCGAGCCAGAAGAATACCATTCCATCGATGAGCAAATAATACCTACAAAAGCAAAATCGGCATTGAAGCAGTACAACCCTAAAAAGCCTCACAAATGGGGTTACAAGGTATTTTCTAGGTGTGGGGCTTCCGGTATTCTTTATGAATTTGAAGTTTATACTGGTAAAAATGACAACAAATCTGCAGTTTCCAATCTTGGAGTAACTGGAGATTTGGTTGTGAGACTGTGTGAGAATTTGCCAAAAAACAAAAATTACAAGGTATTTTTTGATAATTTCTTTACATCGCTTCCCCTTTTGAAAAAATTGCATGCAATGGGCATACCATCTCTAGGAACAATTCGATCTAACAGGATGGGAGGAGCTGAAAAAATCCTAAATTCAGAAAGAGAAATGAAAACAATGGGAAGAGGTTCATATGACTGGAGAGTAGATTCTTCATCTGCTGTTACACTTATTAGGTGGTATGATAATAGTATTGTCCAACTCGCTTCCACCTTTGTTGGGAAATCACTAGGAAATAAAGTGAAGAGATGGTGTGCGAAAAGTAAGTCAAGAATCGAAATAAATTGTCCACAGATGGTTGAAGAATATAATAAATTTATGGGAGGGGTAGACTTGAATGACATGCTTCTTGCTTTTTATAGAATTAAACTGCGAAGTAGTAAGTGGTATATGCCAATTTTCTACTATTTACTGAAACTTGCTGTTACAAATGCGTGGCTGTTGTATAGAAGAGAGCATGACCAGCTGTTCCCTGGAGATAAGAAGTTCATGAGCCTTCTTGATTTTCAAATTGAAATCGCATATGGGCTTACAATGGCTGGAAAAATGCCAAATCAGCTTGTCAAAAAAAGAGGTAGACCATCATTATCTGAGCCTGAAAAAAAGCGATCCAAAACATCAGCTACTATACCACTTCCATCAAAAGATATACGATTAGACGGATTTGGTCATTTTCCAACATATGACAAGAAGCAGCATAGATGTAGGAACTGTACTAACGGACGTACACACTTAATGTGCCTTAAATGTCAAATATTTTTATGTTTGAATAAAGATAGGAACTGCTTTCTTGAATTTCATACCAAAGATAATTAATATTTTATTTTTCAAATTTTAAAATTTTGAATAAAGATTTTCTTCACAATATATATATATATATATATATATATATATATATATATATATATATATATATATATATATATATATATATATATATATATATATATATATATATATATATATATACTTAGGATAGAAATTATTTTTTCAGTAACTTCAAATAAGAAACGAATTTGCAGAAACTTATATATATATATATATATATATATATATATATATATATATATATATATATATATATATATATATATATATATATATATATATATATATATATATATATATATATATATATATATACTCAGGATACAATTTTCTTTTTTGTAATTTCAAATTTTGTAAAATTTCGAATAAAAATTAATTGATCAATTGTTCCACTATTTTTACCCTAAATTTCATAATGTCATTTATTAATGACATTCTGAAAAACGTAAGGTTACTACTAGAAAATATTAGAAACACGTTTAATGTTATATTTATACTCAAATTAAGTGAAAAATGCAAAAAAAAAAAATTTTTAAATTTTTTATATAAAATTATGAGAGAAAGGGTTAAATAAAACTTATTACAAAAATAAACATTTAAAATAGACGTACCATTATATATACATTTTCTTTTATGCAGAATTTAACCAACCAGGTTATGTAGTAGAATGTTGATGAAATTTGACTCTGTGGCTAGGTTCTTTACGGCAGGAATCCCAAATCACAATTACATCAGCACTAATCTTTTTCGTTATTTGAAGCTCGCCTATTTCCGGCTACTTCGAAAAACCTTTTCACCGTCTAAAGAAGCTTTTCCTTCTACGTTTTAGAACAGGATGTATGATGCGCTGCCAACGTTTCAGTGAAGGAGTTTACCAAAGCCCGAACCAATCGTCGTTTCTTTATCTCTTAATAATTTACCTTCAATATGAAAAATATCTTAGGAAATAATGAAACAACACCAGAAGTTGTATGGTTTGGTTATTGATAAAATAATTACATTTTAATATGTTTACAGGTTTCATATCAATTCACACATATTGAACTTACAAATATATTAAAGATGACTTAAATAAATATTATTATTCTTATTACAAAAATAAACATTTTAAATAGATGTACCATTATATATGCATTTTATTTTATACAAAATTCAAAGGAAACAATTTTATGTTCACTTTATTTTGCATCACACAATTTTATTTGATTTTTTTCACTATTTTATACATTTATTTATTTTTTTATTTGAACATATATATATATATATATATATATATATATATATATATATATATATATATATATATATATATATATATATATATATATATATATATATATATATATATATATATATATATATATATATATATTATATATATTACCATATCCTCCTACATCCAACCGAACACAGACTAAAACAACCACCATCATCTACAGCTATCTTCTACAAACCAATCCTAAACCGCATCCCCCCATCCCCTCACAACACCAAAATTAATAAACATATCCACACACAACTAACGCATCTATATTTGACAAACAGACCCCCAAACAACCTTCTTAACACAAACCCTCTCGAAATAAACCCTGACTTCTACAACCTTCCAAGACATTCACAAATCTCCTTGGGAAGGCTGAGATGTGGTCACCATCCAGGCTTACAGCAATACAAGCACAAATATAATATTACACCAAACAACATCTTCCACTTGTACCAGATGCGGAAGGGCCCCAGAGACCGTATCGCACTTCCTTCTGCTCTGTCCTTCTAATTCTCGCCCCAGAATCCTCTGGAACATCTCTGCCTTGAGCGATCTCTGGAGGAGGCCGTCTGCGGTGGGCTGGTCAGAGGGTGAGAAGGTAAAAAGGTAAGGTATATATATATATATATATATATATATATATATATATATATATATATATATATATATATATATATATATATATATATATATATATATATATATAGATAGGTATGTATATATAAAGTAATAAATTCCAAGACTCAAAGGAAAAAGATGAGAAAAAGGGAAAAATTTGAATAAATTTTATTTTTAAAGTACTGATCCAGTTTGGCTCGTTGGTCACATTATGGGTTTCCATTAAATGAGGATCTGCGTTCTAATCTCGGCCGCGATAGTTTTGGAAGTTTGGTTTTCATTCAATAAATGGCGCTAAATTAAAGTCAAGAAAAAGCTAGGAAATTTAATCAAATCCAAGACCTGCGGAATCTACATGATCAAGATAAAGGGAAAACCACGTGGTCATTTCAAGATGGAAAAAAACCACATGGTCAAAAAATCATGATGGCGGATGTATGATGTCATAGTGTCAAATGATGCAGTGCAGTGACGTCACATGGGGAAGGTATGTGCATGTGTATGTTCGCATGGCAACATGGGACTTACGTCATCACCGAGGGTGCCATAAGCATTGCAATTCTACCAAATGTCACTATAACAGATCACTACTCTCAGTGCCAGCTGTCACTGACACTGACACTCTCCTCGTCCCGAGTGGGCGTGGTCTAAACAAGGGTGGCATGTTTTGGTACTAGAAAATGCTAGAAAAACTAGAAAAAACTAGAACTGGCTTCAGAAAGAGCGTGGAAAACGGAAGTGAAAACCACAAGTGCCACTGAAAAACCGTATGAAAAACCACAAGTGGAGAAAAATAACGGCAAAAAGGTCAAGCAGAGAGTCAAGTGGTTTACTTCTCTTTTCCCCTCAAATTCCCCTTAGAAATAAGCTCAGGAAAGAGCGTATCCAATTTTTCCCTCAGTGCCACCTGGCACTGGTACTGCCTCCAAAAGTACCACCTACTATATATATATATATATATATATATATATATATATATATATATATATATATTATATATATATATATATATATATATTATTCTCTTCAAACACCCAAAGGTCGAGGGGGAGAAGGGGGTACGGGGACGGAGCTCCCTTTAGACAAATGTCAGTATGCTTTGTATTTACATCTTAACTTTTACTATAATAATAATAATAATAATAATAATAATATAATAATAATAATATAATAATAATAATAATAATAATAATAATAATAATAATATTCAAGAAAATATTTTGTTCTGAGAAATTATTAAAGTACATTGAAACGTAAATGCATGTCACGCTAATATTTGACCCCTCGACCCGTGATTGGTGGTAAAGTGTAAATATATATATAATATATATATATATATATATATATATATATATATATATATATATATATATATATATATATATATATATATATATATATATATATATATATATATATATATATATATATATATATATATATATATATATATATATATATATATATATATATATATATATATATATATATATATATATATATATATATATATATATATATATATATATATATATATATATATATATATATATATATATATATATAGAAGCTTTTTTAAAGCTTCTTGGTGTTACATTTTCTTTTATTTCTTTACATATATATGAAAATAAAACATTTGCTCTAAAACGATAAAACAAACGTGTAAATATTTCGCTCAAGCAAGTATGTCATTCGCGTTGCCAAATAAAATGACAAAAGAGCGAACTAACGAAAGAACAGTCAAAGGACAAGTATGTCAACGTGAAATTGAAGTATATTTTAAAAATAACGGAGAATGAAAGAACAATTGCCCTCGCAACAGGAGTATTCGTTTGTTTTTTTTAATTAAATAATTTCATTTTTTTCATTATGCATCTCTTTTTATTATTCCGAGTTTTAATATGGTTTGTGCAATGCATATAAACATTTTTTCTTTATATTTGCAATTTCAAAAAACCACAGCGATGTGGGGACGAGCTAAATTTTTACCATAATAATAATAGTAATAATAATAATAATATTTCTATTACTACTACTGCTACTACTATTATTAATAACAACAAAAGTTAAATGTTTTGAAATTGGTAAACCTTTTAGGTCTACCAACTGCAGGTTGAAAATGATTCTGTTTCCATTTCTCGCATTCTTACTTTGCTTCTTCAAAAGGTAAAAAACGAACTGTTGTTCGTTTTGGCTTCCAATTACTTCATGAACAAATTCCGTAATAAGAACGCGCTTCTTCTGTCTTGAATCTTCAAAGTTTGTTCTACTTGAATCTTTAACAAATTTCTAACTACTTCGAACCTTGAAGGTTTGTCCAGTTTGAACATTTAACGGTTAACTTACATATGCATACATACATGCATGCACACAAGCACACACATACACACACATACACACACACACACACACACACACACATATATATATATATATATATATATATATATATATATATATATATATATATATATATATATATATATATATATATATATATATATATATATATATATATATATATATATATATATATATATATGAGGGAGCACCGTCTGAAGTGATGCAAGTACCCTCCACTGGGCGTAACCAGCGGAGCGAAAGGATGGGCAAGGCCATTCCATTTCACTCCGCTGTCCTTTAGTTCATTCCTTTTCGTATTTCACCTTCTCAGATGGTCTCTAATTTACCCTCATCTCATATTGGAGTGTCTATGCTCCAATCATTACCTCTCCAACCTTTTCTTCACATGTTCCCACAAATTTATAAGCACTTACTCATACATTACTTTTTTAAACAGAACAAAATAGGCGAAAAATAAAGCTGCTTCGGAGATGCTTGGAAGGGCGGCATCCAAAGAATGCCCCTCATCTACCTCTTACCCCATCATCACTTGGGAGTTGGTTGCCTCCGATGATGGGGATAATGCCATCAAGAACTCTTCTTCAAGGTCTTTGTTTTCATTAATTTCTGCAACATTCTCGGTCTTTTTCAAATTTCCTTTTTGTCGAACACCATTTCTCTTCTTCTAAACTTGATCTCTATTTCTTGACCAAAACTAATTCTGTTACATACTACTGTCTCCATCATCAATTTTCATTCAAAGGCAGATGTTGCGCATTTGTGTGCAACGATGTTGTTATCGTGTCTCTTATTTGGAGTCTTCTGAATTCTCTGCTTTTTGGCTTAAGCTCTCTCGCAATTCTACTACTAAATTTATTTGTTCTGTCTCTTTATTTCCTACTTCTATTAAAAAAAGTCTTTGATTATTTAAACTAAAAAATAGAGCACATTCTCTCTTCTCCTTTCTCCGAAATCCTTATTTTAGGTGATTTCAATGCTCACCCCTACCATTGGCTTTCATCTAGTTCTCATGATTCAGCTGGTGAACTCGCCTGCCCCTTTTCTATCCAAAGCAAACCTTGAGCAGGTGGTGCATCTGCATACCTGTATCATTGACAGTCTTGGTGATGAACCCAACATATTTGATCTTTTCTTAACCTCTTATTCTTCTCCTTATTCTTTTAAACTATTTACTCCTCTGGGTTTATCCGATCACTTTCTTATCTCCGTATATTGTTCAGTCTCTTCAGGTGTTCCGCAAGAACTTGCCTCTGCCTTCGGCGAGGAGAAGATTCTGACACTTTGGTGCTGCTAAATAGTCTGACTTGGGTTTGTACTTCTTTGATTTCCCTTGGAATGATTACTGCTTCCTTGGGAGTGATCCTTCTGAATTGGCTGAGCGCATAACTGAGGTGATTCCATATTCTTTCCCTTCTTCTAAACTCAACAAACATTGGTTTAACTCTACTTGTTCTATCAGCCTCAGGGTAACTGCATTCAAGGATTACCGTCGTCTTCAAACCTCATAAATTCATTCAACTTATATTTTATACCGAAATCTTGCGAAATCTATTTTTCGTGACACCAAAAATTCATTTCTTCGTCGTAAATGCAATAATTATTCTGGTTTCTCTTCCTCTCGCCCTTCTTGGTATTTTGAAAAAAAATTTCAACTCTAACTTTGCTTCTTCCTCTTACCCTCCTCTAATATTTTCTGATGGCACAACTGCCGTTTTACGTTCTCCTAAAGCTGAATTCTTCGCTCAAACTTTTGCACCTAACTCTACCCAAAACGATTCCATTCAACCCCCTTCAACTCATTTATGCCTAATATTGTTATTTCTTCTATGGATTTCATTTCGGCTCATTCAACGTGTACGGAAGATGGGGGGACCACTCTCAATCCTCTAACTATCGTCCTATTTCTTTAAACTCTGTTTTTTCTAAAGTTATCGAATTTATACTTAACAAGAAGATTTCTAAACACCTCAATTCTTCTCATCTTATCTCTGATTACCAATGAGGCTTTCGGAAAGACCACTCTACTGGTGATCTTCTCCCACTTCCCTCTGACTCTTGGTCCTTTGCTCTTCGGCATAACGGTAAATCGTTCTCTGAGGCGCTGAACATATCAATAGCCCTCGATACAGTCTGGAACAAAGTTTTGATTTCCAAACTTTCCTCTTTTAGAACATATCGTTTTCTCTGATTTCCTTTCTGGCCGATTTCTTTTTCTCCTTTCAATTTAAAAGACACCCCCCTTCCAGTAGATGTTAATTGACAAAAGAAGGGTGACCTTGGAGAAACTGAACTTTGATCTTTCTCGAATTTCAAATTGGGACAGAGAAAACATGATCTTTTTCAATGCCTCAAAAACTCAATTACTCCATCTTTCTACTCGACACAACGTTCCACACGACTATATCATCTACGAAAACACTAAACTCAAATCTTTATATGTTCTCAATATTCTTTGCGTTTCTTTTTTTCGCGATCTAAAAAATAGACATCCGCATCTGCGGATATTTAAAATCTGACATCCGATACATCACCAATATATATATATATATATATATATATATATATATATATATATATATATATATATATATATATATATATATATATATATATATATATATATATATATATGAACGTAAACATTCGCATTCACATCCAAGGATATTTAAAATTTGACATCCGATTCATCATCAATATATATATATATATATATATATATATATATATATATATATATATATATATATATATATATATATATATATATATATATATATATATATATATATATATATATATATATATATATATGAGAAGACAAAGTGCATCCGAAGCTATGAAATTCGTGGGGTGGTAGTGTGAGCTAGGCCATTCCTTTTAACACCTTTTCCCTTTGGTTTGTTCTTTTTCGTATTTCACCCTTTCAGAGTGTCTCTAGTGTACTCTTGAACCCGTAGTGGAGTGCCTATACTCCCACTATTTTCTTCCTTCTTCACATGTACCTCTCAAATTTACAAACGCTTACTCGTTCATTACCTTAAAAAAATATTTAAAACTGTCCAAACATAAAGCTCACTCGGAGAAGCTTAGAGAGTCGGCATCCAAAAATAGTCCCTCATATCCACTTGGGAGTTGGTGACCTCCGTTGATGGGTTTGTGCCACTAGGATCTTGCTGCCTGCTTTCCCTGGTGAACATGTCTTTTTTCATTAATTTCTGCAACATTCGTGGTCTCTTGTCTAATCCACTTTGTCGAGCACCACATCTCTTCTTCTAGACCTAATCTCTTGTTTTTAACTGAAGCTCAGGTGCTTGAGTGCTCTGAGAGCAAACCCTACTCTGTTTACTCGTACTTTTTGTTTCCTAAATTTTCTGCCAAAGGTGGATCTTACGCATTTTTTTGTCAAGTTTGTTGTCTGTTGTCGTGTATCTAATTTAGTTTTCTGATTTCTCCACTATATGGCTTAAGCTTAATTGCAACTCACCAGCAAATCATTTGTTCTTTTTACTTATCTCCTAACTCTGCCAACCATAAAAAATTCTTCGAAAAATTCTGGTAAATGATCATTTTAGATTATTTCAATGTCAATCACCAATGTTTTTCATTTGGTTCTCTTGATCTAGTAGGTGAACTGACCTACTATTTTATATTCAGATCAATCTTGAGTAGTTGATGCAACTCTCTTCCTATATCTCTGACCTTTTTGGCGATGAACCCAACTTACTGGATCTTTTTTAGCTTCTTATCTTTCTTCTTATACAGTTAAACTCTTTCCTCCTCTGTGTTCACCCGATCACCTTCTTATCTCCGTTTCTTGTTCTGTCTCTTCAAGTCTTACGCAAGAACGACCCCCGCCTTCGGCGAGAAGACGGTTCTGACACTTCGGTGTCGCTAATTGGGTCACTTTCTCCATGCAGTCATTATTACAATGGACACTGATATTCTGAACTCTCCCGTTGCATACCTCTTCTAGTGAGAAGGTAACGTGCGACAAGCCTTTATGTGCAGTCTCTTCCTTTCTCTGTCTACCTCTCTGATCCCGGACTTAACAGCTATATTCAATCTCTCATGTACTCCACTGGTAAAGGCTAAAATACACTCCCTCTATCTGTTTTAACTACTTCCTTTGAATTACACACCTTCAAACTCCGTATGTCTAGTAATATCGGATTTTATCATGACAAGATTCCAGGTATTTACCAAACTCAGGTGGAAATTAGTAGGCTTCTGATTTTTGCCTAGTAGAGGTGATTATATATATATATATATATATATATATATATATATATATATATATATATATATATATATATATATATATATATATATATATATATATATATATATATATATATATATATATATATATATAAAAGGTTCGAACCTCCGATCCAGTTACGTGAACGGACATAAAATCCTGACGTTTGTAGGGGATTTTCTGTAGTTAATAAATTAATAACAATTTAAGTCAAGGTGTATATTACATTAATCTCAATACTCACATATCAACAGGATTCGAAACCACCCCTACTGGTGGTCAAAAATATACTTGATTTGTTTGTACCGGAGCAGGGTTTCTCTATCCAAAACCCAAATAATCTGTGTAACTTATCAACTTGGTCAGAAATAGCATTCAACTCAATTTCTCCAGGCCAAAAACCACACTACTCGAGTAGGGTTCTGCTCGTGAGTGACAGTGATTATATATATATATATATATATATATATATATATATATATATATATATATATATATATATATATATATATATATATATATATATATATATATATATATATATATATATATATATTATGTCTCCTCTGGTGGGCAAAGGCCGGAGGCCTACCAATATTCACCAGAGTTAGGGAGCATTCGGAACCTAGTCGCTATTGGCCGACGTGATCCCGATACACGGCGTTTAAAAGTGTGTAAGTCAAAGAAAGTTGGGAAAACAGATAAACAGTGTGTTCCAGACTATACCAGTAGAGTATATGTAAGATTGAGCATAGCGGTTATGTCTGGGGTCGGAGAGTTGGAAAGAGAAAGGATGAGACTGTGTAGAAAGTCGTGTCTCACGAGTCCTTCTCAATGGAGGAGGTATGCGACGTGAGAGTTCAGAAGAACAATGTCCGTTGTAATAGCGATAGTATAGAGAGAGTGAAGCAACAATTCGACAAGCATAAAGAGATTGGAGAGAGTTAGTAAGAGCGGGAGAGTTGGTAAGACGAAAAGCCCTAGATTCCACCTTTTCGAGAAGAAGTGTGTGGGTGGAACCACCTCACATGTGCGAGGCGTACTCCATACAGGGTAGAACAACACCCATTCACAGAGCAAGCAACTGGGGTGGCGTAAAAAAACACGAAGGCGCTTCAGAACATCCAACTTCTTAGAAGCTTGTTTAAAGAGAGATATAATGTGATCTTTCCAAGAAAGATCACGAGAAAAAGGAACACCGAGATTATTGAGGACAGATGAAGGTTTGAGTTGAGTGTTTTCGAAGAAGATATCATAGTTGTGTGGAAGATTGTGTCGAGTAGAAAGATGGAGGAATTGAGTTTTTGAGGCTTTGAAAACGACCATGTGTTCTCTGCCCCAATCTGAAATACGGAAAAGATCGGAGGTCAGTTGCTCCAAGGCCCTCCCTCTTGAATCTGTCAACTGCTGTTAGAAGGGACGGGGACGTCTTTCAAATTGAAATTAATAATAATGAAGGGTGGAGTCATCGGCATAGGAGGGGATAGGAGACAACATAATAGAGAAGATCATTGATGAAAATTAGGAAAAGAGTTGGGGATAGGACAGATCCTTAGGAAACACCACTATTTATTGATTTATAGGAAGCACGGTGGCCGTCTTCAGTAGCTGCTAAAGAATGAACGGAAAGGAAATTAGAGAGAAGGTCACAGAGAGAAGGACAGATTCCGAAAGAGGGAAGTTTGGAAATCAAAGATTTGTGCCAGACTCTATCGAAGGCTTTCGAAATGTCTAGCGCCACAACGAAAGACTCACTGAAACCCCGAAGAGCGGAGGACCAAGAGTCAGAAAGTAGGGAAAGAAGATCACCAGTAAAACGTTCTTTAGGAAAGCCATACTGGCGGTCAGAGATAAGATTAGAAGAATTGAGATATTTCCAAATCTTCCTGTTAAGGATCGATTTGAAAACTTTAGAAAGAACGGAGGTTAAAGAAATTGGACAGTAATTAGAGGGTTGAGATGGGTTCCCTTTCTTCGGCACAGGCTGAATGAGCGCACTTTTCCAGCAAGAAAGGAAGGTTGAAGTAGAAAGGCAAAGACGAAATAGTTTACCTAGGCAGGGTGCAAGCTCGAAAGCTCAAGTTTTGAGAACCACAGGAGGAATACTGTCAGGACCATAATCCTTCTTAGTGTTAAGCTCATAGAGAGCAGAAATGACATCTTTAGAAGAAATTATAATATTAGGCATAAATGAGTTGGAGGGGGTTGAAGGAGGAGGAATAGCTCCGGAATCGTCTAAGGTAGAGTTAGAAGCAAAAGTTTGAGCGAAGAGTTCAGCTTTAGTAGAAGGTAAAATGGCAGTTGTGTTGTGCCAGCAGCAGAAACTAGAGGAGGGAAAGAGGAAGAAGCAAAGTTAGAGTTTATATATATATATATATATATATATATATATATATATATATATATATATATATATATATATATATATATATATATATATATATATATATATATATATATATATATATATATATATATATATATATATATATATATATATATATATATATATATATATATATATATATATATATATATATATATATATATATATATATATATATATATATATATATATATATATATAGAGCATAACTAATTCCGGCTCACCATACAAATTCAACTCGGGTTTTCATTCAGTTTTGTAGACAAAAATGTGTAAATTTTAACTTGAAAAAAAAATATAAAAAAAATAAATAAATAAAATTGAGTCGAGACACGCTGACAATATTCTTTGAAAGAACTTGAATTTTGTTTTCTCTCGATCAACAATTTGTACAAATTTTGTTTTTTCTGACATTTTAATCAAAATTTAATGGAAAGGAAGTGCGTTTAGAAAATTTTATTATATATATATATATATATATATATATATATATATATATATATATATATATATATATATATATATATATATATATATATATATATATATATATATATATATATATATATATATATATATATATATATATATAGAGAGAGAGAGAGAGAGAGAGAGAGAGAGAGAGAGAGATGCACTTTCATAATGCCGAGAAATTGTAGAAGGAATCCATATTGTTTTTGGTATATATGCGCGGAATTAACTTTTAAGTCGCAGCAATAGCATTTTTCGCCATTATTTAGGAAGCGCTTTGAACATTATTTTGTCCTCAAAGTAAGTGACCAGGATGAAACGTACGGTCCCTCACGTTTGTTATGCAACCTGTGTCGTTCTTCTCACTGGATGGGCGAAGGGTTCACGCCATATGCCTAATTACCATACCTATGATTTCGAGAGAATCCAAAGATCACTCTCCTGATTGCTACTTTTGCATGACCGATATTCATGGTTCTAATTTATAATCCGCTATGAGAGCCAGTACCTCATAGTGAAGACCTTACCTGTACCTGACATTCTGAGCAAATGGCACTAAGTGACGACGAGTTAAGTGATAAGGTAGTGACGGAAGAAATAGAAGACATGAACCATACATTCATTTTCAGCCTATTTGTTCATTAAGTGAACTACATTTTTTGAGTCAGGGAGATCTGAATGATCTTGTACGTGATTTACACTTGTCAAAAAAAAAAAAAAAAAAAAAAAAAAAAAAAAAGGAAGCTGAATTCCTTGGTTAAAGGTTAAAGGGATGGAATCTCTCCAAAAAGAGACTAAAGTTGGTTTTTATCGTGACAGGAATTGTGCTTTTGGAAAGTTTTTATCATTTGAGGACTGCATGGTGTTTTATAATGATGTATATTCTGTTGTGGAGTAATTTTGCGACACATATAGCAGGCATGAGTTGTGCTTGTTTATTGACCCTTTGAAATTAAGTTTGAAAGCAGTTTTACTTCACAATGAGGGAAACATATGAGAGTATGAAGCTTCTGTTGCAAAAAATGAAGCATGCGGATCATAAGTGGAATAAATGTAGTGATCCAAAGGTTGTGTCACCTTACTTGGAATGCAGCTGAGTTTTACCAAATTTTCTTGCTTTCTTTGTGAGTGGGACAATCGGAATAAGATAAATCATTATCAGAAGATAGTGTGGCCACAACCATCTGTGACTCCAGGAGAGAAAAATGTCACCAATCTTCCCCGTTGTTGATTCTCATAAAATTTATTGCCTCCCTTGCATATTAAGCTAAGATTAATGAAATATTTCGTCAAAGGTATGGATAGAAATGGCAATGGATTCATATTTAATAACTAAATTTCCAAGAATAAGTGAAGCTAACTAATATCAAGTAAGGTATTTTTATTGGGTCACAGATTAGGGAGTTGATGAACAACCAACAGTTTGAGGAAGAGCTTAAAATGATGTTGAAAAAACTGTGTGGCTCTCATTTAAGGAAAGTTTGTAGAGACTTTTTGGTAAACCACAGAGCAGAAGAACTATTCTGACATTGTAAAAGAGCTACTAACATTATGCAAAGCCTTGGGATGCAATATGAGTCTAAAAACCCACTTCCTCCACTCTCACTTGAACTTTTTCCCTGAAAATTTTGGGGCAGTCAATGACGAACATGGTGAGAGTTTTCTCAAGAGATTCTGTGCTTTTAAACTCGGTACCAAGGAAAGGTGAGCCCTTTCTAATGTTGGATGATTGCTGTTGGTCACGAAAAATGGACTTACCAGAAGCTAAATACCGTTGAAAATAAAATGCTTCTATAATTTAAAGGTGAGTTTTAATATAAAATTAACTCGACCTGTAAATTTATTTAATACATTTATTTAAAAATTTTAAATGTTATCCCAGAAAAACTATGAGTGACAGAAAAAAAACTGAAAACATATTTTAAATCAGCGGAAACATGCGAAAAAATTCATATATTTCAGTTTGAGACAAAAATTTTTAAAAATTTCTTTGAACAATGTAATCGGTATTTGAAGTCTGCCACTCAAAGAAGGTAGAAAAATTAAAAGAAGGATGAGAGTCTCGGATATTATCAGACCCGTACATGTAAGAATGAGCATAGCGGTTACAGCTTGAGTCGTTGAATTGAACAGGGAAAATATAAGGTTGTGTGGAAAGATGACAATAATATATATATATATATATATATATATATATATATATATATATATATATATATATATATATATATATATATATATATATATATATATATATATATATATATATATATATATATATATATATATATATGACTTGAAAGATCCGAATACCAATGTCAGTTTTAATACAATTGTATAAAGGGAATGATGCAACATTTCGTCCGTTAGAAAGAGACTCAAGAAAGTCAGTGAGAGCAAATAAGTTAATTAATAAGATTAAAATTCGTAAACCCAACTCCTTTCAAGATTTGTAGATATATATGAGCACACACACATACACACACACACACACACACACACACATATATATATATATATATATATATATATATATATATATATATATATATATATATATATATATATATATATATATATATATATATATATATATATATATATATATATATATATATATATATATATATATATATATATATATATATATATATATATATATATATATATATATATATATATATATATATATATATATATATATATATATATATATATATATATATATATATATATATATATATATATATATATATATATATATATATATATATATATATATATATATATATATATATATATATATATATATATATATATATATATATATATATATATATATATATATATATATATATATATATATATATATATATATATATATATATATATATCATTAAATTATTAAACGTCACAACAAATCAGTCTTAAACATTTCATGGAAGAATTAAGCAATTAAAATAATAAAGGGTCAAAAGAAAGAAAATCATATATTTATACAATTTGAATAATAACATCTAATTTTTATATTTAAATAATCCTAATTTGAATGAATAGTATCTAATTTTTCTATTTCAAAATTTCCAGAACTGATTTCCTTCTTGACAGTGATTACTGTGCATTGCGTTGGAAAGGATTTGCAATGTCTTCATTACTTCTAATTCTCTCTTTCTCTTACAGCGAAAATTACTGCCTTTGTTATCATTGTTTTAAAATTATATCATTTGACAATATAATTGTTTAACTGTCTTGTACGCTTTGTTATACATTCGTATCTTTATAAAACAAAGAAAAGCTAAAATATATATATATATATATATATATATATATATATATATATATATATATATATATATATATATATATATATATATATATATATATATATATATATATATATATATATATATTCTTTCTTTCCAGCTACCTCTATTCTATGGAACTCTCTACCATCATTTATTTTTCCTCCTGTATTTAATCTTCCACTTTTCAAGGCTTCCGTCTGCGCCCACCTGAGGGCTGAGCGTTAGGTGTGTGTGTGTGTGTGTGTGTGTGTGTGTGTGTGTGTGTGTGTGTGTGTGTGTGTGTGTGTGTGTGTGTGTGTGTTTAAACGAGTTTTCTCCATGTGTGTGTGTCCCCATCCTTGAAAAGGGCTCTGCCCGTGAGTGGTGGCGGTTCTGTACAAAAAAAAAATATATATATATATATATATATATATATATATATATATATATATATATATATATATATATATAATATATATATATATATATATATATATATATATATATATGATAGTGCCAAAAATTAAGACAAAAACTTTAGGAAACAGCTTGTAAATAAAAGAAAGTTGAATGAGCTGGAGAATGGAATAGAGAAAACATATCAGAGATTGAGAGATGTTTAAGAGAGTTGGCAGTAGAGGTGTTGGAGGAAGAATGGAAGAGTGGTGGGAAAAAAAGGCACACAACCTTCGTGGACCGAGGAAATGAAATGAGCAATAAAGCAGAAGACCAAAAAGGATGAGTTAAGTGTTGAGAAGAGAACTCCAGAATCTAGAATGGAATATGTTGCTGGTCAGAAATAAAGCAAAGGCAGTGAAGAGATGAGTTGAGAGTGAGATCTGGAGGATGTTGGGGGAGAGGTTAGAAGAAGGCCTCCAAGCTCATAATATCCTTGATATATAGACTAGCAAAATCATACAGAAAATATCAAACCAAAGTGAACAACATAAAAAATGCATAAGGTGAAAAACATCAAGAGAAATTAACGAAAATTGGAAGGGTATTTTGAATCTTTGTATTAATGTGGAACAGGAAGTAGAAAATCAAGATGAGAGAAGGGAAAATGAGTTTAAGGAAATGATTGAGTTGGAAGAGGAGTTTACTAGGGAGGAGTTTTGAGTTGGAGTTTGCCAAAATGAAAAACGGTAAAGCTCCAGGACAGGATGAAATAGGGATAGAGCTAATAAACATTGCAGGCAAACAAACTAAAACTTATATATTGCGATTACTGAACATGTATAAGAGTTGTGGGTTGTGGGGTCAAATGCCGGAAAAATGGGGACAGTAATAATCTCCCATAAGGAGATTCTGGCGTATGTTCAAATTACTGAGGTATATTATCAATAGAAAATATTGTAAAGATTTATGAAAGAATAATAGAAAAGAGTTTGAGGGAAAGAATTGAGACACAGCTGGATAAGAAGCAACATAGTTATAGACAAGGCAGAGAAACAACGGATCTCATCTTCTGTTTGAGACAAATAGTTGAGAAGACATGGAAATATAATATCGGAGTAAATGTAGTTTTTATAGATTTGCAGAAGGTTTTTGATTAGGTACCCTAAAGTAATTTGTGGAGGTGTTTGAAAATGTTTGGAAAGAGATTAAGGAATATCAGGTAGAATGTTGAGAACAGCCAAGAGTCTGTACGAGTTCTGTTTATGCACAATACGTACTAAACACAAAAATGAATGATGATTTGAAGTGAAAATAGAGATGAAACAAGATAGTGTTTTGTCACCTATGCTGTTCGTTGCTTACATAGACAAGATTATTGAGAGATTTCAGGAGCACTGGGAAACGAGAAGTAGATCATGGTATTTTTGTATATGCAGATGATATTGCGTTCTAGAGTGTTTATAGAGAAGATGTAGAAACAGGATTAAATAACTGGAATGAGAGCTGTGAAGTGGCTGCTCTGAGGATGAATAAGGACAAAACCGTGATCCTGGAGATAAGGAGATAGATAGATAGATAGATAGATAGATAGATAGATAGATAGATAGATAGATAGATAGATAGATAAATAGATAGAGAGAGATGAAGGAAAACTAAACATTCAGATAGATGGAATTAGTATAGAACAGGTTGAATCTCTTAAGTATCTTGAAAGAGTATTCGATAGAGGTGGAGGTGTGTATAGCGACATCACATAGATAATTAGCAAATATGGTAGATGTATAGTTTTTTCTTATCCATTGCTGAAAGATGCAAACGTACCTTTGCAAATATAGAAAATTATTTTTGAGACCATTCTGACATCCGATATTGATGTACTGTATGGAGCAGAGTGTTGGACGACAACTACGAAGTTTAAGAAGCAGGAAACAGGCTTCTGAAATGAGACCCCCTCAGACCAATACTGGGAAAGAGTAGAAGAAATAGGGTGAGAAATGAGCAAATTAGAGAAAGGGTAGGGGTATGTCCTATCATAAATAAGATAGAAAAGGCTCAACTAAGGTGACTGTGTCACCTGGAAAGAATAAATGACCAAGAGGTTGCGAAAAATGTTGAGAGTTGAGACCAGAGGGAAGAAGACCGAGAGGAAGAGCGATGAGGAGGTGGAAAGATGAGGTGGAGGCCGTGCTTGAGAAACATGATTTCCGTAAACTGGATGAGTTGAGAATAAGCAACGCTTTTTCGGACCGGAGAAACTGGAGAGCGAGGCCGCACCGGCTGATGGGCAGATAATGTCTACCTGGGAGACATAAGAATAATATATATATATATATATATATATATATATATATATATATATATATATATATATATATATATATATATATATATATATATATATATATATATATATATATATATATATATATATATATATATCGTATAGAAAATACGAATCTCTATTATAATATGTGAAACCGCCTTGAAAGGGGTTCTCCATTCATTTCTTAGTCATAAATTATAATAATCTGCCCTACTCCTTCCCACGCCATTTCTCAAACTTTTTGAAACAGATTCATTTGCAACTCAGGCAGCTTTACGAGTGGCAGGACGGAGGGAGGGGGGAAGGGGTGAGGATCATATCTTTATATATATATATATATATATATATATATATATATATATATATATATATATATATATATATATATATATATATATATATATATATATATATATATATATATATATATATATATATATATATATATATATATATATATATATATATATATATATATATATATATATATATATATATATATATATATATATATATATATATATATATATATATATATATATATATATATATATATATATATATATATATATATATATATATATATATATATATATATATATATATATATATATATATATATATATATATATATATATATATATATATATATATATATATATATATATATATATATATGAAAGAGAGAGAAAGAAGACAGTAATAAATTAGTGATAGATAATACGTATAGGTGAAGAATAAGTAAGAGGATAATTAAAACTACATCATCAACTTGAGAAAGATTCGAATCTACTTGAGAATATAAATAATGATCTCTCAAAATCGTTGAGATTTATAACCTCATCCACTAACTCAAACTTTTCCCTCTATATTACTAAACGCGTTCGAATTATTACTTTTTGTGGTAAAGTGCTTCGGTTACGCTTCAAAGAAAGAAGCGTGGAAGGCTTTCAACAAAAGAAAGACTTCTCGTGTTGCTTCTCAAGTGAGAGAAAATAAGTCTCCTTCCCCCCCCCCCTTTTTTTTTTTTTTTTTTTTTTTTTTTTTACCGCTGAAAATCGAGTTTGTTTGAAGTTCAGTAATTAAAAATAATGATGATTAGCGTCCTTCTTACAATGAATAAAGAGAATGGAGAAATTTGGTATTAAAGAATAGGAGCAAAAAAATATTTGGAAATGAAGGAAAAATATTTGTATTTTATTGTAGTTAATTTATTGTGTGGTTGTGAGTGAGTGTTCGTGTGTATGTGTGTGTGAGTGTGTGTATTTTGGAAGGATACATTTGCTTAAGAGACATTGAAAGCCGGAAAGATATTTGCTTTTCGCTGGAGTAGCGAAAGAAATTAAAAGAAATCATTAAAAAGATTAAAAATAGAGAATAGAGAGAGAGAGAGAGAGAGAGAGAGAGAGAGAGAGAGAGAGAGAGAGAGAGAGAGAGAGAGAGAGAGAGAGAGAGAGAGAGAGAGAGAGAGAGAGAGAGAATCAGAAAACGTATTAAGGTGAAAATACGGAATTGTTGTTTCTCGAAACATTATTCTAAGCCCTAAGGTAAATTTAAAATTAAGTAATCTCTTTCTACAAAGAAAACAAACGAAAAGAAAAAAAAACAACTTTTATGATGAAAAACTTTTTAATTGAAATATAAATTTAAATTAATTATGAAAATATCCCCTCCCCTTCTCCCCCATTTAAAAAATAAAAGAAGTAAATAATTTAGGAATAATGTAAACTTGAATGAATAATTTTTATAATCATTTTGACACATTGCAAACAAAAGTTAAAATTTTTGCTCTTACCTAAATGAAAATGAATTCGTTCTACAAACATGACTTCTTGAAGTCCCTCAATGAGTTTGTTGATGCTTTGCAAGATCTAAATTAAGGATAGGAAGCATTTTCCAACCATTATAATTCCTTAATTTAAGAGAACTTATTCTAATTATTGTTCTTTCACATCAGACGCGGAGAAGAACAACGAAAGGTTAAACAAATTTATTTCATAACTTTTCACGTATCGGCATTCTCTTTTAATTTCTAACTAAAATTAACTTTATGATTTGAAAGTTTTTATTTTTTTGTTTGATATTTGTTTAATTAAAATTAAATTGGATTGCAACACTGTAATTAAAATGCATAAATAGAAAATAGTTAATTTTGTAAGTACTCTGGATAATTCCTTTTCAGATTTATAATTAACTCGACAGAAAAGTTTTACTAGCTGTTCGAACGGATATTATTAAAGTGATCATTAATTGCAACAAACAAATTAACACTGTTTATTAGATAAGATAAAATATTTTTTTTTAACAAATACATTTTAAATACAGAATGCAAATTGAAGTTTAATTTTTAAAAGGAATATGGAATGTTAAAAGGAATAAGAAATTTTTTTAATTACTTTGCATTTACGGTGTAGTGATGATAATTAAAGTGTACTTAACGGAACCATCGTCAAATCTCTCGCTCATTTGATCATAATGACGTAAAAGAGTGTTTCTTTCTTTCCCCATTCCAAAAATTGTCGAAAAGAAAAAATTACCACAATAAATAAATTATGTTTTTAATAAAAAAAAAATTGCCAGAGCTTCTTATTTCTAATTAATAATGTCTTTTTTTATGCCTTGTGATTTATTATCTTTTTGTTGTTACATACTTTGGGACTTTTTTTTTTTTTTTTTTTTGCAGTTGATAGACGTTGGTGCTAATCAAATATACTTTAAATGAAGGAAAAGGTTGGGTAACCTCAGAGACATAAAAGGAAATCACGGAAACCTTTTAGTTATTTAGTGAAAACCGATCACACAACTAGGCCCTTACACTTTTTAATTCGTAACAAGAATGTTATAACTTGAGTGTTTTTTATTTACAAGCAAGCGATAATTGATACATTGAAATATGTTTTTTTTTTTAAAAGTGTATGTTAGAAGAAAGGATATAATTGTCTCAGTTTGTGAGTTGAAAAATATTACAGTAAATAGCTTACATGAAAATGCATTTTTAAAACAACTATCTGTAAGTATAAATCAGGAGGCCTCAATAATATCTATTAACAAATGAAACGCATCATTATCAGGTAAAAATTATTTTAACTTCAATGTTAAATTTAGTGCATAAAAAATAAAAAAGTTTTGGTAATGATTTTCAAATTTTCAAATTTCGGTTTAAGCATTTTTCATCTTTTTTTCGTTTTTCCTTTTTTTTATTTTTATTTTTTTTAAAATGTTTTTCACGTTGTTAAATGATAATAATTAGATGATAGTAATAAAGAATTTATTCTGGAGAGCTTTAGAATTTATCATTTTCGATGCTACATCATTTATTTATTTATTTTTTTTTTTAGAATTTCTCTTTGCAATTTATTACCTTATCAAATGTGAAGAACAAATTTGCAAACAACAAATATAAGAATTTGGAAAACCACTTCAACTGTAGTTATATAGATAGGTTTATATACATATAACGACCATAACCCTGGTTGAGAC
>SEYY01008000.1:50000-60000 GCA_009176605.1 Armadillidium nasatum
GGTTGTACTTCTCTGATTTCCCATGGAATGATTATTACTTGGAGGGATCGTTGGAGCGCATAGCCGAGGTGATTCTCTCTGGCATGGAGGCGTACATTCCATATTTTTTCCCTACTACTAAACCTAACAAACCTTGGTTTAACTCTACTTGTTCTCGCGTTACCGCCGAAGGGATGCTGCCTTCAGAGATTACCGTCGTTTTCAAACTCCTGAAACTCATTCAATTTATATATCATCCCGGAATCCTGCAAAATCTATTCTTCGAGATACCAAAAACTCTTTTCTCCGCCGCAAATGCAATAATCTTTCTAGTTCCTCTTCCTCTCGCCCTTTCTGGCATTTTGCAAAAAATGTCAACTCTAACTTTGCTTCTTCCTCTTTCCCTCCTCTAGTTTTTTCTGATGGCACAACTGCCATTTTACTTTCTACTAAAACTGAACTCTTCGCTCATACTTTTGCCTCTAACTCTACCATAGGTGATTCCGGAGCTACTCCTTCTCCTTCAACCCCCTCCAACTCATTTATGCCTAACATTGTAATTTCTTCTAAAGATGTCATTTCTGCTCTCTTTGAGCTTAACACTAAGAAGGCGTATGGTCCTGATGATATTCCTCCTGCGATTCTCAAAACTTGTACTTCCGAGCTTGGACCCTCCCTTGGTAAATTATTTTGTCCTTGCCTTTCTACTTCGACCTTCCCTTCAACTTGTGTCCAAGAAGTGGGACCCCTCTCAACCCCCTAACTATCGTCCTATTTCTTTAACCTCCGTTCTTTCTAAAATTTTCGAATCTATCCTTAACAGGAAGATTTGGAAACACCTTAATTCTTCTAATCTTATCTCTGATCGCCAGTATGGCTTTCGTAAAGAACGTTCTACTGGTGATCTTCTTTCCCTAGTTTCTGACTCTTGGTCCTCCGCTTTTCGGGGTTTCGATGAATCTTTCGCTGTGGCGCTAGACATATCGAAAGCCTTCGATAGAGTCTGATACAAAGCTTTGATTTCCAAACTTCCTTCTTTCGGAATCTATCCTTCTCTCTGTGACCTTCTCTCTAATTTCCTTTCCGGTCGTTCTATAGCAGCTGTTGTAGACGGCCACCGTTCTTCCTATAAATCTATAAATAATGGTGTTCCTCAAGAGTCTGTCCTTTCTCCAACTCTTTTTCCAATTTTCATCAATGACCTTCTCTCTATTACTTCATCTAATAAACACTCCTATGCCGATGACTGCACCCTTTATTACTCCTTTCAGTTTGAAAGACGTCCCTCCCAACAGCAGTTCATAGATTCAAGAGGGATGACCTTGGAGCAAGTGACCTCTGATATTTCTCGTATTTCAAATTGGGGCAGAGAAAACATGGTCGTTTTCAATGCCTCAAAAACTCAATTCCTCCATCTTTCAACTCGACACAATCTTCCACACAACTATGATATCTTCTTCGAAAACACTCAACTCAAACTTTCATCTGTCCTAAATATTCTCGGCGTTTCTTTTTTTCGTGATCTTTCTTGGAAAGATCACATTATTTCTCTCTCTCTCTAAACAAGCTTCTAAGAGGTTGGGTGCTCTGAGGCGCCTTCGTGGTTTTTTTTACGCCACTCCAGTTGCTTGCTCTTTATAGGGGTGTTGTTCACCCCTTTATGGAGTATGCCTCACACATCTGGGGTGGTTCCACTCATACAGCTATTCTCGAAAAGGTGGAATCTAGGGCTTTTCGTCTAATAAACTCTTTCGCTCTTATTAACTCTCTCCAATCTCTTTCTTCCCGTCGAATTGTTGCATCACTTTCTCTATACTATCGCTATTGCAACAGACATTACTCTTCTGAGCTCTCACGTTGCATACCTCCTCCATTGAGAAGAGCTCGTGCGACACGACTTTCTACACAGTCTCATCCTTTCTCTGTCCAACTCTCCGACCCAGACTTAACCGCTATGCTCAATCTTACGTGTACTCTACTGGTATACTCTGGAACACACTTCCTTTATCTGTTTTCCCAACTTCCTTTGACTTGCACACTTTTAAAAGCCGTGTATCGGGTTACGTAGGCCATTAGCGACCAGATTCAGAATGTTCCCAACTCTGGTGGAATTTGGTAGGCCTCCGGCCTTTGCCCACCGTAGGAAACATATATATATATATATATATATATATATATATATATATATATATATATATATATATATATATATATATATATATATATATATATATATATATACTGTAATTTTGGAAGTTGTTTTGAAAATAGAGCTTAAAAACAATTTTTTTGCCGTTATTTTTATGTCATTTCTATGATAATTCCAAAAATATTACCAATAAATTTTTGTATTTTTTTCCATGCTCGTAAGTGAGATGTAAAATTTATTTTATTTGCGGTCCACAAGGAGGAACGAATGCAAATTTCGTCTCAAAATTAGAGGAGAAAGAATTGGGCAGAAAGGAATTGTTCGAGGAATTAAGACATAAAACGATAATAATAATAATAATAATAATAATAATAATAATAATAATAATAATAATAATAATAATAATAATAATAATAATAATAAAAATGGTAACAAAAATGAAAATAATAATAATAATAATAATAATAATAATAATAATAATAATAATAATAATAATAATAATAATATTAATGTCACTATTATTATTATTATTATTATTATTATTATTATTATTATTATTATTATTTTTATTATTAGTAATAGTAGTATCATTATTATTACCAATTATAATGATGATGATTGTTATTTTTATTATCATTGTTAGTAGAAGCAGTAGTAGATGAAGAAGTAGTACAAATGAATATTCCTCTTTGGATTTGTCAATGTTTAATTATCTTATTATGAAAATACTAAAGCAATTCAATGTTCGCATAAAAAACAACTTTCCTTCATTTTACTCTGACTGGATTGTGTTTACCTTAAATCAAATTAGATTTGATCATTAGTGCAAGTACCACTGGTGCAAGTACCATAAGGGACAAAAAAAACTTTATTATAAATTCAAACCTGTTTACTTCCTTCATGCCTCACATCGTGGAGACTAGCTTCAAATTTATCTTCATATAAACATTCTCATTTTAGATATAAAATAATGACACTGTCCCTCTGTAACAATCATCACTCCTCGCTTTATTCATTAGCTCTTCTATACTAAATTCTGATATGGCTAAATTCTAAGGTTTTGAGGATGCCTGAATTTGAGGTCACTTTTCAAAGTTATTATTTTTTTCCTGAATTTAGGTGAGTAAGACGAATTAATCGAACTTTTTTGCATTTTCGTAACAGGTTTGCAGTTTTAAATTGAATGCTTCAATAAAAAAATTAAAAAAATTTAATTAATTTGGACATAAATATTTAATAAATTTATATTTTAATTTAAATTAATTTTATTCTTTTAACGCTTAAATTAAAAATTAGCATTTTTTAACGTTTCATAAAATTTATAAGAACTTCATAAAATTATTCAAATTATTCAAAATAAATTGAATTGCTTTACTTAACAATAAATTATTATTATTATTATTATTATTATTATTATTATTATTATTATTATTATTATTATTATTATTATTATTATTAGTTGAAATTTCTCTTCTAATTTCCCAAATGATTTTCGCTCTTCAATTGCTAACCGATTTCGTACATCATCAGAGCTCGGAAGCTAGAAGATAATTATACATAAAAAAAATATTTATATTCAATAAATTCAAACCTGCTTTACTTTCCTTGACGTCTCACATCGTGGAGACTTGCCTCAAATTTATCTTCATATAAAATAGCCATTTCGTTTTTGCGCTTCACATGAGGAATGCAAAATTTAAAATGATAAACGCTGGTACGTTCCATCTATCAATCAATCAGTCGCGTAACCAATAAATGTCAGACTCGGGTAAGAATTGGTAAACGATGGTGACGAACCGAAAGGACATCAGACATTTTCTTGAAAGATATTTTGAAGATTTCATTATTAATTTTGTTGTGAAGCAATTTTAAAAGTTGGAAGAAGCTGGTTATCTTTACAATTAATAATATATATTTATAAATATATTATGGGACCTTTTGCATTTCAAGTCGACACGCGAAATATTAAACCAAAGCCAGTGGCAGTAAGGAAAAATCGGACAAGTTGAAATATTTGAGAAGTTATGGCCAATTTGGCGAGAGTCTATTTTATAAATCTCATACATGGTTTATGTCTTTTCCCTTTATTTTTTCCTAACAAACTAGTTCGACTTAACCTAACCTTGACTTAAAGGGTAAATGTAGGCCTAACGGTCAGCAACTAACAAACTAGATCGACTTTACATAATCTGAACTAATTAACGGTTAAGGAAACAAAGAAGCTTCGCGAAATCAAGGGAACTCGTCCGAATCAATTTATTTAGTTAAAAAAAATAAATTAATATTGTCCCAAAAAAACGAAAGAGCCATATTATCATTATTACACTGCAAAAATTGTCCTAAGGAATCGTTGGGACAAGTGTCAAAAATGTCACAACAAATTTTTTCATTTATTTTCTTATAAGAAAATAAATCTCTACTTAAAATTTTACTTGTGACATTTTTGCAACTTGTCCCAGAGATTCGTTAGGACAATTTTTGCAGTGTATTTCAACTGATATTAAAAAGCTGAATAGAACTTCTATTATTATTATTATTATTATTATTATTATTATTATTATTATTATTATTATTATTATTATTATTATTATTATTATTATTATTATTATTATTATTAATATTAATTAGAATAACTACTACCAAATAATAATAATAATAATAATAATAATAATAATAATAATAATAATAATAATAATAATAATAATAATAATAATAATATTAATAATATTTCCTATACATCCAAGCTAATTGAGAAGTACGAATACTTCTCAATGAGTAACAATAATAATAATAATAATAATAATAATAATAATAATAATAATAATAATAATAATAATAATAATAATAATAAAATATTATTATTATTATTAAAACCTTAAATCATCGAAATTACACTTTACATCCTCATAAAAAAAAAACTCAAAATTTATTAAAAGAAAATCGACAAAATATTCTTTCGTTCATGTGTCTTATTTCTTGACTGAAAACATTTGGAAGTCGGAATTCCAAGGCATAAACTACACGTAATACTAATTTGATTATTAAAAAACATTGTGATTGATATAAGAGTATATCATTTAAAATAAGATTTTGAAGGGGTTTCTTAACAGTTTATTCTCTCGCTCGAATTGCTTCGACAATCTTTCTTTGTTGTGCATTTTAAAGGTAAGAATAAAAATGACCTGATTTGCTGTTTGCAAAGTCATAAACATATTTAGATTCTTAAATACTACTGCTACTACTACTGATAATAATAATAATAATAATAATAATAATAATAATAATAATAATTAATTATTATTATTATTATTATAATAATAATGATAATAATAATAAAAATCTTCTGCTACAAATAATAATAATAATAATAATAATAATAATAATAATAATAATAACAATAATAATAATATGGAAATTCTATGCATCTTTCTCTTCCAAAAGTTTTTTATTTTTCAAACAGCTGACCAATTTCGTACGCCAACTTCGTAATCATCAGAGCTTGAATTATAAAAGATAAATAAATTTATTTCCTGATTTTAAACCAAAAAGTTAATATTTTGTTAATTTAATGTGATTTGGCATACCGAATCGGTCAAGCGACGAATTGATTGACAGATGGGACATACCAGCGTATGTCATCTATCATTTTAAATTCTACGCTCCTCATGGGAAGGACAAAACTGAATACCTATTAAAAATTAATTTATAATTTTAACTTTTGATATAAAATCTTAAAATAAATCATTCATCTTCTACAATCGAAGCTCTGATGATGTCCAAAGTTGTCGGACGAAATCGGTCAGCAATTAAAAGAATAAAAAGTTTTTAAAAATTGCAAAAGAAATTGTAACATAATAATAATAATAATAATAATAATAATAATAATAATAATAATAATAATAATAATAATAATAATAATAATAATAATAATATTGGAACTCAATATCAGCTTTTGATGTAATGAAAGATTTGCATTTGGTTTCCAAAGTTTCTAAATAGTTATTTTTGAACATAGTTTAACTTCTTTAAAATTATTCCTTGAAAATAATCTACAGCAGAAGTAGAAATTATATTTATTGTAATTTCCTGACGCGTTTCGTCTCTGTACTTGAGACATCTTCAGAGGAAGTTTTTTCAATAAAGAATGAGAGTGATTTAAATTTCAAGTACGCATTTTGTAATTAATTAATTCAAATAATATTAAGTTTCATTGATAATTCATTAAATAAAATTTGATATTAATATAAAATTTCATGAAGTGTCAATGAAACTTAATATTATTTGAATTAATTAATTACAAAATGCATACTTGAAATTTAAATCACTCTCATTCTTTATTGAAAAAACTTCTTCTGAAGATGTCTCAAGTACAGAGACGAAACGCGTCAGGAAATTACAATAAATATACTTTCTACTTCTGCTGTAGATTATTCTCAAGGATAATTTTAAACAAGTTAAACTATGTTCAAAAATAACTATTTAGAAATAATAATAATAATAATAATAATAATAATAATAATAATAATAATAATAATAATAATAATAATAATAATAATAATAATAATAATAATAATAATAATAATAATAATAATAATAATAATAATAATAATAATAATAAAATCATTTATTTGTCTTGATCTATATTTATATATCTTTTGCCTGTCAAAGATTGAGAAATATTTACTCTTCTCCAAACTTCTTTTTGATAAAAATATTTTCTTTGAAATTGAAAAACTGAGATTTTACTTTATATTTTCTGTGAAGTTCGGAATTGCAAAACTAGATATTCTTTCTTTGTATATTTTTTTTTTCGGGGTCATGTCTGATAATACTCCTACTACTACCATTTCTATTATTATTATTATTATTATTATTATTATTATTATTATTATTATTATTATTATTATTATTATTATTATTATTATTATTATTATTATTATTATTATTATTATTATTAAACAGTGATAAATATCAGAATTGTATATTACCAAAACATGGCTTTTCATTTGTAGAATAAAGCAAAAAAAAAAAAAGAAAACTTATTTTTACGTTTTACTTTGTTTTAAAATATAATTAAATATCAAATGAAATCAAACTTTCAACCAAACTCGGAAATGATTTTCCCCAAAAAGTGAATTTTATTAAATTAAATAAAATTCGATTTTATAAATAATAAACTATTTCACGTTACTCTAAATTAGTGAAGGAATCGGATGTCATATTTTCTCATTTTGCGTGATGCGGATGTGAATGCGGATGTTGAATTTTGGTGAAGTGCGGATGCGGATGTTGAATTTTCGTCAAGTACGGATGATGCGAATGTTGAATTTTCGAAAGTGCGGATGCGGATGCAGATACGGATTGCGATGTAATTTTGATGAAGATGCGAATGCGTATGCCATCACTGATATATATATATATATATATATATATATATATATATATATATATATATATATATATATATATATATATATATATATATATATATATATATATATATATATATATATATATATATGAGATAGCTTCTTTCCTAGAGAACCTTAATCTGGTTAGAAAGGTTAAAACAAATACCAAATGATTTCCACATACTCAATGCGCTGCGAACGTTTCATACCGTATCTCCACCTTCAGCCTATATAAGACGAAAAGCCCAAGACTCCACCTTTTCGAGAAGAATTGCATGTGTGGAACCACCCCAAATGTGTGAGGCGTACTCCATAAAGTTGCGAACAGCACACCTATAAAAAGCAAGCAACTGGGGTGGAGTGGAGAAATTCTGAAGGCGCCTCAGAACACCCAACCTCTTAGAAGCTTGTTTAGAAAGAGAAGTAATGTGATCCTTCCAAGAAAGATCGCGAGAAAAAGAAACATCAAGAATATTAAGAACAGATGAAGGTCTGAGTTGAGTGTTTTCGAAGAATATATCATAGTTGTGTGGAAGATTGTGTAGAGTAGAGAGATGAAGGAATTGAGTTTTTGAGGTATCGAAAACGACCATGTTTTCTCTGCCCCAATTTGAAATGCGAGATAGATCAGAGGTTAGTTGCTTTAAGGCCACCCTCCTTGCGTCTATTAACTGTTGTTGGGAGGGGAGCCTTTCAAACTGAAGAGTAATGAATGGTAGAGTCATCAGCACAGGAGTGGATAGGAGATGAATAATAGAGAGAAGGTCTAATGAAAAGTAGAAAAAGTGTTGGGGATAGGACAGATCCATGAGGAATACCACTATAATAGATTTAAAGGATGAACGGTGACCATCTACAAAAGCTGCTATAGAAAGAAATCAGAGAGAAAGTCACAGAGAGAAGAATAGCTTTGTGCCAGACTTTATCGAAAGCTTTCGATATATCCAGCGCAACAGCTTTCTTTATTTACGAACATGTGGATGCGTACGTATTCACATACTTATTTCTCTCTTCTTCTACAACCAACTATTCCAATTATTTACTTCCTTGTGTTTACTGTGTTTTTTTCCCCATTAAAGTTCATATACTTGTTCGTGTTGATTCGTATGGCTATTATGTCATCGTTATTTTTTCTTGTCAATCTTTATTGTCTATTTTTATTTTTGTTTTTATTCTAGATGTTCATTTTATTTAATGTTTGTATTTTTTCCTTTGCAGTTATCTTGATGATGGCTTCAGAAAATAAATTTAATAATAAAAAGAAGCCGAAACGTTTATTAATATTAAAGCTTTTGTAATTAGTAATTTTAATTTCATATTTTTTAATTAAATATAATTTAACAACTGATTATTCTACATTCATTCCTAGCTATTCTTTTTATAATAAAAATAAAGCTCAGAAGGAGCATTACCATTTTATAGTGATATATATATATATATATTATATATATATATATATATATATATATATATATATATATATATATATATATATATATATATATATATATATATATATATATATATATATATATATATATATATATATATATATATATATATATATTAGTGATGGATCGCATGACATATTTTCTCATTTGCGGATGCGGATGCGGATATAGAATTTTCGTCAGGTTCGAATGCGGACGCAGATACGGATGTGGATTCGGTTGTATAATTTTCGCAAGTGCGGATGAGGATGTGGATGTTAATTTTGATGAGGATGCTCCGCTGATGCGGATGCGGATGCCATCACTACTCTAAATTAATGAATTAATTAAGTCAAAACTCAACGATATTTTAGGATTTTATAAAAATGAGGAATTTCCGTTTTTACAAAAGAATTTTTATTCGATTTTATTTTCATATTTCTTATCTATTATTAAATACTAATAAATCGACAATGAAAATATTTCTTGTTATTGCTCATGTTCTTGCTCATATTCTTGTATTTGATCTTATTCATGTTCTTCTTGTACTTGATCATGTTCATATTCTTATTTTACTTGCTCTTGTTCTTCTTTTACTTATTCTTTTTCTACTTGTACTTGGTTCTTGTTGTTCTTGTACTTGTTCTTGTTCTTGTTCATGTTCTTCATATACTTGTTCCTGTTTTTATGTTTTATGTACTCTTCTTGTTCTTGTACTTGTTCTTGTTTTTGTTTTCGTTATAGTTTTTTTCTTCCTCTTTTGAGAGAAACTTATGAGGCACATCTCTTTAGAGTTTTAGACACTCTAATATTATCTTTGTTCAGATTTGTGACCAAAGACTTTTCTATGCAAACTTTTACAAGTAAAACACTGGAAAAGTCAGGAATACTTTCACTTCACGTATTTTCCAAACTCGGATATTTAACTTGGTTCTGATTTTCAGATATTATTATTATTATTATTATTATTATTATTATTATTATTATTATTATTATTATTATAACTTTTATGGTAATTATTATTATTATTA
>SEYY01008000.1:67500-75000 GCA_009176605.1 Armadillidium nasatum
CTGTTAAATGGAGATTTTGTTACCTTTATGTTTTGTAAATTCTATCAGTTTGTAAATTAATGTTATATTACACCGTGAATTTTCCATCTTTGTTTTTATTTTCACTATTCCTTCTGTCTCTCCAAATTTTTCTAACACATGCAAGACACCTTTGGTAGGTTTTCCATCTTTGTTTTTATTTTCACTATTCCTTCTTTTTGAGATTTTGAAATAATTTTCTATAATGTTTAAACTGTGGTGCTTTTTTTTGTTGCTATAAATGCAAGTGATGTGTTAATTTTGTCATATTTATATATATATATATATATATATATATATATATATATATATATATATATATATATATATATATATATATATATATATATATATATATATATATATATATATATATATATATATATATATATATATATATATATATCTTTGTTTTTATTTTCATATTCCTTCTTTTTGAGATTTTGAGGAGGTATTGCACCCTGTTAAATGGAGATTTTGTGTTTTGTATGTGTAAATTAATGTGTGAATTTTCCATCTTTGTTTTTAAATTCCTTCTTTTTGAGAAGAGAGTGTTAGTGAAAAAGTTATAACCCGTGAATTTTCCATCTTTGTTTTGAGTTTTGAAATTGCAGTTAAATGGAATTTTTTAATTTTTTAATTTTTTTTTATTTATTTATTTATTTATTTATTTATTTATTAATTTATTTTTTTTGCCGTAAATCTATTAACATGTTTTTATTCTTTTCACTTTGAGGTAAAATGACGTTCAATCCTTTCTGTTTTCATTTTTAAAATCATTATTGTATATCCTGTTAAAGAAGGAAAAAAAAATGATTAAAAATAAAATGATAAAAAAAAAAAAAAAAAAAATACATATACTCTCATATTTCTGCGTAACTTTTATCTTATTTCGCGCGATGTTAAAGCACCGAAACCTCACTCCTCTTTTAAACCATTTGACAACGTAAACCACTGATTTTTTTCACTATTAAACCTGGAAGTCAAATAATTAAATAGGAATTTATTGCTTTTAATCTTAAAACTCGACAATTTACGTCGTAAGCACAGTTCATAAAGAAGTGAAATAAACGCTCATCAAACGTTGTTTCAAAGAATTCTTTGCAAGTCATTTTATTCTTAGAATGAGAAACACGACTTCAAATGAGAGTCTCAGGTTTCCAAGATATTAGGCTTAGGAAAACTTAGTTACATCTTACTCGATGCAATTACAACTTAAGCTTTAATATATATATATAATATATATATATATATATATATATATATATATATATATATATATATATATATATATATATATATATATATATATATATATATATATCCTCTGGTGGAAAAAGGCCTGAGGCCTACCAAATTCCACCAGAGTTGGGGAACATTTGGGATCTGATCACTAATGGCCAAACTAACCCGATACACGGCGTTTAAAAGTGTGCTAGTCGAAGGAAGTTGGGAAAACAGATAAAGGGAGTGTGTTCCAGACTTTACCAATAGATTACATGTAAGAGTGAGCATAACGGTTAAGTCTGGGAAAGGAGAGTTGGACAGAGAAAGGATGAGACTGTGTAGAAAGTCGTGTCGCACGAGCCCTTCTCAATTGAAGAGGTATGCGACTTGAGAGTTCAGAAGAGCAATGTCCGTTGTAATTGCGATAGTATAGAGAAAGTGACGCAACAGTTCGACGGGAAGAAAGAGACTGGAGAGAGTTAGTAAGAGCAGAAAAATTGATGAGACGAAAAGCCCTAGACTCCACCTTTTCGAGAATAGCTATATGTCTGGAACCACTCCAGATGTGAGAAGCGTACTCCATACAGGGGCGAACAACACCCCTATACAGAGCAAGCAACTGGGGTGGCGTAAAAAAACCACGAAGGCGCCTCAGAACACCCAACCTCTTAGAAGCTTGTTTAGAAAGAGAAATAATGTGATCTTTCCAAGAAATATCACGAGAAAAAGAAACTCCGAGAATATTGAGGACAGATGAAGGTTTGAGTTGAGTGTTTTCGAAGAAGATATCATAGTTGTGTGGAAGATTGTGTCGAGTAGAAAGATGGAGGAATTGAGTTTTTGAGGCATTGAAAGCGACCATGTTTTCTCTGCCCCAATTTGAAATACGAGAAAGATCAGAGATCAGTTGATCCAAGGCCATCATTCTTGAATCTAACAACTGCTGTTGGGAGGGAAGTCTTTCAAATTGAAAGGAGTAATGAAGAGTGGAGTCATCGGCATAGGAGTGTATAGGAGACGAAGTAATAGAGAGAAGGTCATTGATGAAAATTAGAAAAAGAATTGGAGAAAGGACAGATCCTTGAGGAACACCACTATTTATAGATTTATAGGATGAACGGTGGCCGTCTACAACAGCTGCTATAGAACGACCGGAAAGGAAATTAGAGAGAAGGTCACAGAGAGAAGAATAGATTCCGAAAGAGGGAAGTTTGGAAATCAAAGCTTTGTGCCAGACTCTATCGAAAGCTTTCGATATGTCTAGCGCCACAACAAAAGATTCACCGAAACCCCAAAGAGCGGAGGACCAAGAGTCAGGAAAGTAGGGAAAGAAGATCACCAGTAGAACTTTATTTACGAAAGCCATACTGGCGATCAGAGATAAGATTGGAAGAATTGAGATGTTTCCAAATCTTCCTGTTAAGGATAGATTCGAAAACTTTAGAAAGAACGAAGGTTAAAGAAATATGACGGTAGTTGGAGGGTTGAGAGGGGTCCCCCTTCTTCGGCACAGGTTGAATGAGCGCACGTTTCCAGCAAGAAGGGAAGGTCGAAGTAGAAAGACAAAGATGAAATAGTTTACCAAGGCAGGGTGCAAGCTCGGAAGCACAAGTTTTGAGAACCGCAGGAGGAATACCATCAGGACCATACGCCTTCTTAGTGTTAAGCTCAAAGAGAGCAGAAATGACATCTTTAGAAGAAATTACATCATTAGGCATAAATGAGTTAGAAGGGGTTGAAGGAAGAGGAATAGCTCCGGAATCGTCTAAGGTAGAGTTAGAGGCAAAAGTATGAGCGAAGAGTTCAGCTTTAGTAGAAGGTAAAATGGCAGTTGTGCCATCAGAAGAAACTAGAGGAGGGAAAGAGGAAGAAGCAAAGTTAGAATTAACTTTTGTGCAAAATGCAATATATATATATATATATATATATATATATATATATATATATATATATATATATATATATATATATATATATATATATATATATATATATATATATATATATATATATATATATATATATATATATATATATATATATATATACCATGATTCTTAAACAATAGGTTAAATTTATGGTACATTATAAGATAATTTACAACATTTTTATTAAACTCTTATAATAAAATATATTCAAAAGTTCACATTACATACATTTGCTTCAAAGATTTGGATTCGTTTCAATGGTAAGGGTATAATTTTTATATTATGAGCTGTGCAATGAGGTGAATATTAAATGGAAATTTATTCATTCTATTTTTCGAGCTTTGGAAATAGTTGGCAACTTCAGTTGTAATAGTTGCCAAATTTCGCTCTTTGAAAAAATATTTCAATAGGATGAATTCTTTCTACAATATTAGAAATTTATGTTTTTGTATTACAATAATAATTTTGCAAATCACTTTCTTCATTTTCAAATTTGTAGGAAATGAATTCTTCAGAGATTCTTTTTAAAGTTGTAGTGTGTTTTCGTGTATAATAGTAAAAAAAGTAGAGGGATATATGTTTTTTAATTTCCCGTTACCTTTTGAGGGTTTCATTTTAAGAGTTTATTAGATTCGTGCTATCTTTGAAATTAAAAAAATTTACATTTCATTCCTCACGCTTTAAACTAAAAAATTTGCACATACGGACATTATGGAATTTTCTGTCTCTATAAAATAATTGCTTCATTCATTTATTACTTTCCTTTTAAGGTTTAAAGGTTTGCAATATTGTGTGTAGCATTAAATTTAAAATTTCACTTTCTTAACATTTACATATGTTGAGAATATGAATGTATGCATATACATTAAGCAAATATATAACCAAGAAATAGCAGAGTCCAAAATTCTAATAAGCTAATTATTTATTATAAATACAATACTATGAATGCTTGTAATAGCTGAACTGAAAGAACAATGACTTTAGTGTATATTTTGGGTTTTCACTTTAAATTTTTTTAAAAATCTCTGGTGGGCAAAGTCGAAGGCGTACCAATTTCTACCAGAGTTGGGAAATTTTCTGGAAGAGAGCCAAATTAAAAATTGGCATGTTCGGATACTAGGCGTTTGAAGGTATGTAATCAAAAAAAGTTGTGTGTGTAGAAGAAGGGAGTGTATTTCAGACTTTATCAGTAGAGTACATATAAGACTGAGCATAGCGGCTACATGTGGGGTCAGAGAGTTGAACAGAGAAAGAATGTGACTCTTGTAGAAAGGCATGTTGCACGAGCCCATTTCAGTGAATGCAACTGAAGTTCAGAAGAGCAGTCTCATTTGAAATAGTGATAGTATAGAGAGAGTGCTGCAACAATTTGAGAGCCAGAAAGACACCGAAAGGATCAAGGGAAAGTGAAAGAACTCATAACAGGAATAGACTTAGATCCAGTCTTTTCAAGGAAACTGTGTGAGTGGAACCACCACAGATTTGTGAGGAATACATCAAATTAGGCTGGCCAACGCACATTTAAAGAATAAGAAACTTGGATGGCGTGAAGAAACAACGAAGGCGCTTCAGAACGCCCAACCTCTTAGAAGCTTATTTAGAAGGAGAGGTAATGTGATCCTTTCATGAAAGATCACGAGAAAAAAAACTCCAAGATTATTAAGGACAGACGAAGGTTCGAGTTGTTTCTTATCGAAGATGTCATAGTTATGTGAAGGGCTGTGTCTCTGAGTCAATTATAAATTAGTAAAAGATCAGTGGTTAGTTGCTCCAAGGCCCCCCGTACCGTTAATTATTTGATGTTGGGTGAGACATTTTTAAAAATAAAAAGAGTAATAAAGAGTGGAGTCGTCGGTATAGTAGTGGATAAGTGATGAAGTAACAGAGAGGTCATTAATAAAAAGTGAAAACGTTAAGTATAGGAGAGATCCCTAAGGTTTAAAAGATGAACGGTGGCCATCTACAACAGCTGCTATAGAACAACCGAAATAGAAATTAAAATGAAAATCACAGAGAAGGATGAATAACGAAAAAGGGAAGCTTAGAAATTAAATCTTTGTGTTGATTCTGTTGGAGTATTTCGATATGTCTAGTGCCACAACAAAAGATTCACCGACATGCTGAAGGTTAGAGAAACAAGAGTCAGAGAGAAGAGAATGAAGACTACAAGTAGAGAGTTCCTTACAAAATTTATGACCTACTGGCTGGCCATCACAAATGAAATTAGAAGAATTGAGATATTTCCAAATCTTCATATTAAGGACAGTTTCGAAAACTTTAGAAAGATCTGAATTTGAAGAAACAGGGAGTAAGTTAGAAGGAAGATTGAATGGGGTCTCCCTTTTTCAACACAAGCTAAATGAGTTCACGTTTCCAGCAGGAAGGAAGGGTTAAAGGTGAAGAACAGTCGTTAAAGGTCAGAAGATTTTGAGAACCACAAGAAGAAAACCTTTAAGACATGTACCTCCTCAATGTTAAGCTCAGATGGAAAAGAAATAGGCATAAATGTTAGGCATAAATGCATATGAAGGGTTAGAGGACGAGAAATAGCTCCGTCGTAATTTAAGTTGGAATCAAAAGCAAAGGTGTGTAGTAAAACGACAATTGGACCGTCGAAAGATTCTAGAGAAGGAAAAAAAAAGGTAAAAAGTAAAATTAATAGATTTTTTTTAAATTTATTTATTATCTAATTATTTATTTATTTATTTTTTTATTTTTTGCGAAGTGCCAGAAATTCGTGAATGAAGAGATTTTGGCATTTTCTACTAAGTTTTAAGATTACAGATTTTGTTCGATTCCAGAATGAAATAAAAGATACATAAGTTTCTGGAGTTTGATGACTACGATAATTCTGAAGACATCATCTCTGCGGCGAATGTAATGAGCGAGAACAAGAAGTATTAAACCAAGGTTTGTTAGGTTTAGTTGAAAAGGAAAAATGATGAATATGCGTCTCCATGTCTCGGTCACCGCTAGAGAACAGGTTTTCACAAGGATTTTAGTTTAATATAAACGAGAGTAGTTTTTTTTTATTTGCATATCCTGCAAAAAATACATAGTTGGACTGGCGCCATAGTCATTCAGGAGCATCTATATCTATATAAGCTATTACACTTGTCACTTTTTTTTAAGATCTCGAACAAAGTTTATGAAAACCAGACAAGCACCTTCAAATATATTCTTAATTCGATTATGAATATCAATTCATATATTTATTTAATAAGCATCTACATGACGTACAGTCGTGAACAGAAGTTCGTTCCTATTAAGCTGGAAATAAATATTTATATAAAATGGGGATCATTTCAGGTTCAGCCAATCACAGTTCAATTAAGCCCCTCTCAATGTTTTTATTCTCTTTTTATTCAAAATAGAGCTTTTATGAAATGATCTCCATTTTATATAAATATTTATTTCCAGCCTAATAGGAACGAACTTTTGTTCACGACTGTACATGTTTTTCTGAGTATATTTTCAAAATATATTGAACATAAAAGAAAACTTAAATTCTCTCTCTCTCTCTCTCTCTCTCTCTCTCTCTCTCTCTCTCTCTCTCTCTCTCTCTCTCTTTTCCTCTCTTTCCTCTCTTTCTCTCTCACCCTCTAACTCTCTCTCCTTCCTTCTCTCTATCCTTCTCTCCTATTTTAAATTGCATATATAATAATAGCAATTAACAACTTTTACATAAAATCAAGTCTATTTCCATCTTTTTATATTTCTAAAAGACTTTCCGAGTTATTAATTAGAATGCAAAGGTGAACCATGATAACAAACGTTATAATTATGACTCTTCTTCTCACGTTCTCTCTCTCTCTCTCTCTCTCTCTCTCTCTCTCTCTCTCTCTCTCTCTCTCTCTCTCTCTCTCTCTCTCTCTCTCTCTCTCTCTCTCTCTCTCTCTCTCTCTCTCTCTCTCTTATCATAAGCTATAATGTTCCTTTGAGTTGCAATGAATAGCTATTAAAGTTAGTATATCCTATTTTTTAAGACAATTATTATTCTCAAATTGAAATTACCATTTCCATGGAAGCTAATTTTCTTTTTTAATATTTTATATATATATTATATATATATATATATATATATATATATATATATATATATATATATATATATATATATATATATATATATATATATATATACACATTGCCACCACTCATGGGCAGAGCCCTATTCAAGGAGGGGGTGCTATAGCAATAAAAAGATAAAACAACCCACAAGCCCCACCTAAAGCAAATTTCGTAGGTGAGCAAAGACATAGGCTTTAAAGTGATTGAGACTAAGTTCAGCAGGAAACACAGAAGATGAGAGAGAATTCCACAAAAC
>SEYY01008000.1:80000-95000 GCA_009176605.1 Armadillidium nasatum
TGGTGACTCCGGGAACTTGCAACCTGTTTGCCCTGATGTACAGTCTGTTTTTTTCATTAATTTCTGCAACATTCATGGTTTTCAATCCAATTCCCACTTTGATAAACATCATCTCTCTTCTTCTTGACCTCTCCTTTGGTTCTTGACCGAAACTCAGGTGCTTGAGAGTTCTGAGAGCAAACCCTATTCTGCATCCTCATGCTGTCTATATCCGCAATTTTCAGTGCATATGTGCGCAACGATGTTGTTTGTTCTCGTGTCTCTAATTTGGAGTCTTCCGAATTTTCCACCTTGTGGCTTAAGCTCTCTTGCCATTCTACTAATAAATTCAATTGCTCTGTTTATTTATCTCCAAATTCTACTGACTCTCCTTTTCTTCTCCTTTTTCCGAAAATCATCATATTAGGTGATTTCAACTTTCACTACCGCCAATGGCTTTCTTCTAGCTCTCATGATACAGCTGGTGAACGTGCCTTCCATTCCGATATCCAAAACGACCTTGAGCATTTGGTGCAGCTCCATACTCGTACCCCTGATCTTCTTGGAAAAGAACCCAATATTTTCATCCTTTTTCTAACTTCTAATCATTCTCCTTATGCTGTCAAACTCTATCCACCTTTGGGTTTTTTCGATCGCCTTCTAATCTCTGTATCTTCTTCTATTTTTACAAATTTTCTCCAAGAAAGACATCTTCTTAGTACGATGAAATGTTTGTGGCATTTCGGTGTCACAAGCTGGTCGGAATTGCTGCCGTACTTCTTTGATTTCCCGTGGAATGATTATTGCTTATGTGAGAGGGGTTCCTCGGAGTGTGTCGAGCGCATTCCTGAGATGATTCTTTCTGCCAAGGAGGCGTACATTTTATATTCTTTCCTTTCTACTAAACTTAAAAAAACTTGGTTTAACTCTGTTTGTTCTCGTGCTATTCGCCGCACGTATGCTGGCTTCACGCAACATATATTTCATCCAGGAATCGTGCAAAATCTATCCACCGTAGCACCGAAGACTCTTTTTCTCAATTGAGAATGCAATAATCTTTCTGGTTGCTCTTCACTCCCTTTCTGGGATACTGCTGCAAAAAATGTCAGCTCTAACTTTGCTTCTTCCTCATTCCCTCCTCTAGTAGCTTTTGACGACACAACTGCCGATTTGTTTTCTTCTAAAGCTAAACTCTTCACTCAAACTATGTATTTAATTCAACTTTAGACAATTCTGGAGCTATTACTCCTCCTTCAATCCCCTCCAACTCATTTATGCCTAAAATTGAAATTTCTTCTAGATATGACATTTCTGCTCTGTCTGGGATTAACACTAAGAAGGCGTTCAGTCCTAATAGTATCTCTCCTGAGTTTCTCAAAACTATATCGTCTCTGTCTGTCTACTTCAACCTTCCCTTCTTGCTGGAAACGTTCGCAAATTCAGCCTGTGCCTTAAAAGGGGGACCCCTCTCAGACCTCTTACTACCGTCCTATTTTTTTTTAACCTCCGTTCTTTCTAAAATTTTCGAATTTATCCTTAACAGGAAGATTTGGAAACATCTCAATTCTTAAAATCTTATCTTTGATTGCCAGTATGGTTTTCGCATAAAAAATTCTTTACTGGTTATCTTCTTTCCCTTTTCTCTGACTATCTCCGCATTTCGGCATTTCTGTGAAAATTTTGCTGTCGCAATTTACCATCGAATAACTTCGATAGAGTCTGACACAAAGCTTTGATCTCTAAACTTCCCTCTGTCGGAATCTATACTTCTCTCTGTAGTCTTCTCTCCGATTATCTTTCCGATCTTATTGTAGCTGTTTTTGTAGATGTTCACCGTTTATCCTTTAAATCTATTAATAGTTTTGTTCTTCAGGGTTCTGTCCTACCCCAACAACTTTTTTACTATTAATTAATGACCTTTTCTCTTTACTTCATCACCTATCTACTCCACATTTCATTTAATCCTTTGAGTTTGAAAGTTGCCCTCCCAGCAGCAGTTAATTGACGCTTGAAAGGTGGCTTTGGAGCCACTGATCTCTGATCAGTTGCTCCAAATTTCAAATTGGGGCAGAGAAAATATGGGTGCTTTCAATGCCTCAAAAGATCAGTTCCTTCATTTGTCTACTCGACACAACCTTCCAGATAGCTATGACATCTTCTTCGAAATCACACACCTCAAAACTTCATCTCTCCTTAATATTTTCGGTGTTTCTTTCTCTTGAAATCTTTCTTGGAATTATCACATAACTTCTCTTTCTAAACAAACTTCTAAGAGGTTAGGTGTCCCGAGGTGCCTTCAAAATTTCTTCTAGCCACCCCAGTTGCTTTCTCTTTATAGGGGTGTTGTTCGCACCTATATGGAGTAAGTTTCTCAAATCTAGGATGGCTACACTCATGCAGTTCTTCGTGATATGGTAGAGTCTACTGCTTTTCGTCTAATCAACTCTTCTACTCTCACTAATTCACCTCAGTCTCTATCTGCCAGTCGAATTGTTGCGTCACTCTTTCTACTCAATCGTTATTACAATGGACAATGCTCTTCTGAACTCTTTCGTCGCATACCTCCTTCATTGAGAAGAGCTCATACGACACACGCCTTTCTTAACAGTCTCGTTATTTCTCTGTTCAACTCTCTGACCCCATACTTAATCGCTATGCTCAATCTTACATGTACACTACTGGTAAAGTCTGGAACACACTCGTTTTATGTGTTTTCCCAACTTCTTTTGACTTGCACACATTCATGCGTCGTGTATCGGGACATGTCCATTAACGACCAGGTTCTGGCATTTCCCCAACTCTGGTGGAAATTAGTAGGCCTCTAATCTTTGCGACCCAGGGGAGAAATAAAAAAAAAAGAATACTTTATATATATATATATATATATATATATATATATATATATATATATATATATATATATATATATATATATATATATATATATATATATATATATATATATATATATATATATTATATATATTTATTTATTTATTTATTTATATTTATACATATTACCTAAAAATCTATTTCTATTTTACAGTCTTAAACTTGAGTAAAGAAAAGAAGAAAAAAAAAGAAAAAGAAAAAAAAAAAAACGAAGAAGAAAGAAACTATTTTTAAGCCTCTGTTCAAATATCTTCTTGAAAAATCCTTTTCAAATTATTCTTGAATAAATGTAGAGTGCAATCATAATAGTAAGACTCTCATTATTTCTTTTGTAGAAATTATTATTTTCTTCACTAAACAAGTTTATAAGAGGATGAATACATGAGGATACCAACACAAATTCTTTAGATCCTTCAAATAGTTATTCGCCCTGAAATATGGCCTCTTCTCTCTGTGTATGGAAAACACATCACATTCCAGGGGTTGATCCATTTACACAGTTCTTGTAGCATAGAAATAAACTTTACATATCAACCATTGACCTTGTTAAACTATATCTTTAATCCATACCTTAAAATAAATTGTAGAATCATTCTTTACTTGGTATTGCCATTGCAGTATACATAGCTATCTTAATTCATGGATTACATATCGCGTTTTGATAAGATCTTGAGTGTTTTCTTTTTCACTCTCTCATTCTGTGTAATGATCATATTTCTGTGAAATACATTAGATAATATCTGAAATATTCTTTTACCCCAATTTTTCAAAATTTATTTGACCTAAATACTTACTTGAACCTTGAAAAGAGCCCCTGCTAATCCTATGACTTGGTTTAATATCGGTGATTTTTTTGTGTAGGTTGTCTTATGAGTCTCTCTCTCTCGTCTCTCTCTCTCTCTCTCTCTCTCTCTCTCTCTCTCTCTATATATATATATATATATATATATATATATATATATATATATATATATATATATATATATATATATATATATATATATATATATATATATATATATTTTTTCCTAAGGATACGAAAGCGAAAAGAATTTGAATTATTTCTTGTATAGCGATTACCAACTTAAAACGACTTTGGAATTTTTATGAACTGCGTGAAAATGGATAAAGATCGTATGCAAAGATGACCTTCTCTATGCAGCAAGTAAGAAACAAACAAACTATGCTTACATTACAAATAAATGAGCATATATATATATATATATATATATATATATATATATATATATATATATATATATATATATATATATATATATATATATATATATATATATATATATATATATATATATATATATATATATATATATATATATATAACTTTATCTCCTATCCACTCTTATGCTGATGACTCCACCCTTCATTACTCCTTTCAGTTTAATTGACTCAAGAAGGGAAGCCTTGGATCAACTAACCTATGATCTTTCACGTATTTCAAATTGGGGCAGAGAAAACATGGTTGTTTTCAATGCCTCAAAAACTCAATTCCTCCATCTCTCCACTCGACACAATTTACCACACAACTATGATATCTTCTTCGAAAACACACAACTCAAACCATCTGTTTTTAATATTCTCGGTGTATCTTTTCTTGTGATCTTTCTTTGAAAGATCACATTACTTCTCTTTATAAACAAGCTTCTAAGAGGTTGGATGTTCTGAGGCGCCTTCTGAATTATTTCACGCTACCCCAGTTGCTTGTTTTCTATAGGGGTGTTGTTCGATCCTGAATTGGGTATGTTAGACATCTGAGGTGGTTCCGCTCATACAGCTCCACTTGAGAAGATGGAGTGTAGGACTTTTCGTCTCATCAATTCTCTTGATCTTACAAATTCTCTCCAATCTCTTTCTTCCAGTCGAATTGTTGCGTCACTCTCTCTATACTATCGCTATTACAAAGGACACTACTCTTCTTAACTCTCTCTTCGCATCCCTCCTCCATTGAGAAGGGCTCGTGCGACACTCCTTTCTACACAGTCTGATCCTTTCTCCCAACTCTCCGACCCCAGACTTAACCTCTATGCTCAATGTTACATATATTCTACTGGGAAAGTCTGGAACACACTCCCTTTGTCTGTTTTTCCAACTTCCTTTGACTTGCATACTTTCAAACACCGTGTATCTTAGACATGTAGGCCTCCTTCAACCAGGATAGAGTTTTTCTAACTCCTGGAGAATTTGGTACTTTATTTACTTGAAAATACAAAAATAGTGTAGTTTTGATAGCGTAGTTATAGGTACGAGTGATCTCGGAAACATGAGTTCTTAATATTTAGATGTTATTTCAATTATATTTAAATGTTGCATGAGATAATAAGAACCACTATCTCAAAGCAGTCAAAGACTGTTATATAAAAATAAACTTAACCCTCATGGGTTAGAATTAGAACCTGTAATCAGTTCTCAATGCTGAAGGAGTTAAAAACTCTCCTACAGAAGGCTGAAGTATTTGTAATCGATACTTCCTTAGAAAATCAAGGTTGATCTTCCCTCTCAACAGGAGAAACTAATGATCTTCCAAGACTTCTTCCTTAGGCAAACGCACAAGCATTAGAGGGCTTTAGTGCTGAACTAAGTAGAAAGAGTTTGAATCAACATTTCAATGATACCCAACTATCATATCTTAGTATCAAGGCAGTTTGAGTTCCCAACAAGCCCTGCCTGAGATCCTCGTAAGACCTGTCTCTTCAAATTCGTTGTCCAACTTCATTAAGAATATTCTTCGGAAAGTCTTTTTTAGCTTCTTCTTATGTATTTTCTTATACTTTATAGGTACATATGATTTATAATATAATAAAATATTTTATAAAATATCTTTCTAAATCTAATTTACTAAGACTAACTAAATTAAACTGTTAGTTTACTTTATTAAATTAATTTAACAAAGTATAGGTTATTTACAAGCATCTTAAGTATTATATAAGAGAACATATATTCCTTATATAATATTACATCTTTCTACAAAATATCAATACTTAAAGCTACTTAATTACTAAATAATAACATAACGATAAATAGTTATAAAGGGGTCGAGCAAGAATTCTACTAACTAAATATAAACTAATTTAACTAATTCTTTTATTACAAAAATATAAACTCTAAAATACTATTATAATAAGCATCATTTTAATGTCCTGCCCTTCTTAAATAACTAATTAATTACTAAATAAGAATATAACGGTAAATAGTTTAACTTCTTTATAAAACCTTAAAAATAGTAATAATAATAATAAAAATGGAAGGCTTTCAAATGTCGTCTGCACTTAAATATAACAAAAGTAAATAGTTCTGTGTCTTAAAGGCTTAATAATTAATAAATAACTAAATAAATAAATGTAATAACAATAATAATATAGTAATAAAATAATAAAACCAATAAAAAGCTTCTAGAATTATAAATATATTATTTAAAAGATAAATACGTAAACGAACCATTATGACAAGTTTACGAAATTATTTGAAACGGTAAAATAAGGGAAACTATTATAAAATATTATAAATATAAGACATGTAAATATAGTAAAACTTGTAATTCTAATAAAGAATAAATTATTGTAATATAATAATAAATATAATATATATATATATATATATATATATATATATATATATATATATATATATATATATATATATAATATATATATATATATATATATATATATATATATATATATATATATATATATATATATATATATATATATATATAATATATATATATATCAGAGGTGGGCGCGCAAATTTTAAAATTTAGAGCGCAAACGCAAAAGCGCAAATTTGAAAAACTTAGTCCGCAAATGCAAAAGCGCACATTTTTTCAAAAATTTAGTCCGCAAATGCAAAAGCGCAAATGTCCGCAAATAAAAAAAATTTTTAAAGCACAAATTTTGGAGCAAAAAAAAAAAAAAAAAAAAAAAAAATAGGGCGCTAGGATGTAAAGATGAATTATTTTTAAATTTTATTTGAAAGATGCAAATACATAACAAAAAATGAGAAAGAATTTATTATTTATTCAGCCATCTATGATCTCTTCCTCCTCGTAGCTCTCCTCTTGCATTCTGAAAAGGGTCATATTCCCTTTCATGAAAATAAATTTTTCAAAATTGCTGAATGCCATGGCTGCCCTCTTTGGTCTTAGAATGTCAGAGCCTTGACTAAACAACCTCTCCACGGCCGCTGAGCTGGGTAATGGGGTATTATACTTCATAAACAAGTCCACCCAGAGCTCTTGGTATTCACATGGAAAAAGGTTCCTAGTGAGAGGGGTATTGTGGTGAACATTTACTGCATCCCAGCTATCCAAGGTTTGCCACAACTTCTCCTCCAGAGGTGTCTACTGGAAATATGGGGAATTCAGTTTCTGAAATATTTAGAAATGGTATCAAAAACTCAAATCTTTTTAAAGTTTCATTTGAACATTATGTCAGTGTATTATGAATATATATATATATATATATATATATATATATATATATATATATATAATATATATATATATATATATATATATATATATATATATATATATATATATATATATATATATATATATATATATATATATATATATATATATATATATATATATATATATATATATATATATATATATATATATATATATATATATATATATATATATATATATATATATATATATATATATATATATATATATATAGTACAAGAGATGCTTAAAGTTTGTTCTAAATTATAAAAATAGCTCACCTTAAATGGGTCCATTTCAGATTCAGTCCCATCACCTTCAGTGCCTTGATGTGGAGGAGTAAAATTCGATGCAATATTACACTTTATTTCCTCCAATATCCTCGTCTTGACAGCTGGATACTTCCCCTCATTTAACCTATGTACCACTCCGAGTTTGAAGTGAGGGTGCAGAGCTGTTGCCATAAGCAAATCACAATCATCAAAAATCCTGCTGAACCTCGGTCCAAATCCCTTTTCTTTCCCTTTGTTTGGCTTTGGCTGCTTTAGTAAGTAGTTGACTAAGTTTTTGGCATAGTTAAATTTTTTCACCTCTCGTTGCAATTCCACGAGTTTGTCCTTGAGGAGGAAGAGGTTAGGCAATAGAACCCCCGCGTACGCATTCTTCTCATCCTGCAACATATGCAGCCTAACAGCAATAGGCGTAATTATTTCGATGTACTCGGCAATTAACTCCTTGTCAGTTTTATTAAATATTGGAAGACAAGGCTTTTGTTCCATACAAATGCTGTTGATTTGTGCCATGCTACCATCAAGGTTCTTAAGTAGGTCTTTCATAGAATCGTATAGGGAGTTCCAGCGAGTAACACTTGGTGTTTTATTTACATTGGGAGCATTCAATCTTTCCCTTGCACAAGACTCTATTGCCCTCAGTATACTCCTTCTTGGTCTTGACAGACCCATAGTAAGTACCAGCAGCATCACACTCAATTTCAGGAGTTGTACTTCGACGACTTTCACGGTTTGCAATTTTTTTTCCGTTAAGTACTTATCCATATCTGTTTTATTCCAATTTAAGCACAAAAATACTAAAAAGGTATAATCGCTAATCACAAGTAATCAGTAAACTTAGTATATTGGCTATAATATAATAATAATAATAATAATAATAATAATAATAATAATAATAATAATAATATAATAATAATAATAATATATATTTTATAATATATTATATATATATATATATATATATATATATATATATATATATATATATATATATATATATATATATATTATATATATATATATATATATATATATATATATATATATATATATATATATATATATATATATATATATATATATATATATATATATATATATATATATATATATATATATATCAGCAACGAAAAACCTATAGTGAAATTGCCTATTAATTAATAAACTTTCTAATAAACCAATAAACAAAATATGCAATACACCATATATATATATATATATATATATATATATATATATATAATATATATATATATAATATATATATATATATATATATATATATATATATATATAATATATATATATATATATATATATATATAAACAATATCTTTTATTATCGAGGATAATTTGATATTTTTTAAATATCGATATTTTTTTTATATATCGGCATTCATAGTTTAAGTATTAACTTTTAATTAGCAGAAAGAGTAATAAAATTTGGCTGATTAAATAAGAAACTGAAATATAAGCCCAAAATTGCTTTTTTAAGAAAAATGACGAAACGCAAATTGGTAAGCGCTAATTTCAAAAAAACTTCCGCAAAAGCGCAAATTTGGGCTCTTAAAAAAGTTGTTAAGCGCAAAATGCAAAAGCGCACATTTTCGAATTTAAAGCGCAAATTGCGCTTTCATTTGCGCTTATGCCCACCTCTGATATATATTATATATATATATATATATATATATATATATATATATATATATATATATATATATATATATATATATATATATATATATATATATATATATATATATATATATATATATATATATATATATATATATATATATATATATATATATATATATATATATATATATATATATATATATATATATATATATATATATATATATATATATATATATATATATATATATATATATATATATATATATATATATATATATATATATATATATATATATATATATATATATATATATAGTATATATATATATATATATATATATATATATATATATATATATATATATATATATATATATATATATATATATATATATAACATATAAAAATAAATATAAAACACTATAATAAATATTTTAATCTTTTATAATATTACGGCTAACTATTTTAAACTTCCTAAGCTCTTCGAAGATTATATTTCAAGAATATGTTGAATAAATAAATAATAAAATTAATATTTTTACAATATATATATATATATATATATATATATATATATATATATATATATATATATATATATATATATATATAAATATAAATCGCATAGTACGGTTTTAATCAGTGCGGTTTCACTATAGTGCGGATTATCAATTTTAATTATTAAATTTTTTTTTATAATAAATAATAAGTGAAAAGCGTAAACATACTACCCACTCAGAGCCTGTGTTTTACGATAACTGCACTAGACATACATTATTTAATATTCAGTATTCAACTATCCACGCTACATTTAAGTTGTCTTATTTATTATTTTCAATTTTTTTTAAAATTATGATCACTTTTTTTTGTATAAAGAGAAGAGGCCAAAGAATAAACCAAATCAAACTTCAATATTGCTATTTTTTAGAAATAAAAAATGGATTCTTTAAATATTTTATTTTGTTCAATAATACATTAATAAAAGCTTTTAAATTTATTTGTCGTTTTATTTTTTATTCGTATAATTTTATTATTCATTTCACGCATGGAAATCATCATTAATACAGACATCGAAAATCGAAAAAATGATAAAAAAAAAAAAAAAAAAAAAAAAATTTATTGCAACCAATTACCATCTTTCCCATTGGTTACATTCCTCGAATAGCTCGGTTTCAAACAGTACGGAAAGTTGCCGGAACCAGATAGCCGTATTATATATATATATATATATATATATATATATATATATATATATATATATATATATATATATATATATATATATATATATATATATATATATATATATATATATATATATATATATATATATATATATATATAATGTAATGTCTCCGGGGTTATTTAATTTATCTATTAATAAAGTGGTTAGTAAAATGGATAGGGTAGGAAAAGGGGTGAGAATGAGGGATCATGATGGTATGTGGGATGCAAATGTGTTGATGTATGCGGATGATGTGGTACTTTTGGCTGAAACACATGAAAATTTGAAAGTGTTGGTGGATGAGTTTGTAAAGGGTTGTGATGATTTGGGTTTAAGAGTAAATGCGGGTAAAAGTAAAGTGCTGTGGATGAAAAATGGGGAGGGAGGAGAGAGGGGTGTGGTTGAAGGAGATGATTTACAAATTAAAGTAGGTAGGGAGAAATTGGAAATTGTCACTGTATTTAAGTATCAGGGGGTGATTTTTGGAGAGGCTGATGTAAGTACGAGTGATGAAGTTGGTCATAGAATAAGAGAAGGGGAGAAGGTGTTAGGCTGTTTGAGGAATATTTGGGATAGAGGAAGGTTACCAAGAGAGGTGAAGGTGAGAATGTTTGAGGGATGCTGTATACCGGTGGTTATGTATGGGAGTGAAGTATGGAGGTTGAACGCTAGAAAGAGGAAAAAAATAGAAGTTTTCGAAATGAAAGGTCTGAGAGCGGTTTGTGGAGTTAGTAGAAGAGATAGAGTCAGGAATGTTAGAATAAAAGAAATATGTGGATGGAGAAAGAGCTTGGTTGAGAGAACTGAACAAAGTATGCTGAGGTGGTTTGGACATGTTTGTAGGACGAATGAAGAGAGATTGGCTAAAAAGGTATTTGTTTCAGAAGTGGAGGGTGTAAGAGATAGGGGGAGACCGAGGGGAAGCTGGATGAGTAATGTCAGGGAGCTGTTAAGGGAAAGAGGAAAGAATTGGGAGGCGGGTGTGCAGTTGACAGAGGATCGGAATGAATGGAAAAGATTGGTGAAAGGATGAGTGTTTCGGTGAATGTGGCCTGCGATAAATACCACCCCACGATTGTGGGAAAGGTTGTAAGTAAAAAAACAAAAAAACAAATATATATATATATATATATATATATATATATATATATATATATATATATATATATATATATATATATATATATATATATATATATATATATATATATATATATATATATATATATATATATATATATATATATATATATATATATATATATATAGTAGCGGAACATAAAATTTTATATTTAGAGTATGTATTTTATATTTATTAAATGTTATATTGCTAGTATATATCTTTTATATATTAAAGATTTGATATTAGAATTTTCTTCGTGAATTCTTGATCTCTTTGACTGGAGAAAATCCTCGATTTTGTCGAATGTCAGTCATAATGTATCATTACAGAATAGATAAAGTATTTGATCTCCAACAATATCAGATGAAGGTGGAATAAGAAATGCTAAAAGTGAAAATCTTTAATGTATAGCATTGTACTTAAAAATAATTTTTGATTAGTTCATTCCTCCATAATAATGGAGATGAATCTGGATATAATTATTTTTACGCTGTTCATTTGGACTAACCTATTGTTAGACGTTTATTCACTATCTATCTATCTCTATTCATATTTAAAATCTTATGGGCTATAAAAGGCTGTAATATGAAACATTTTAGCATATTAAAAGGCATCATTTTGAAGAGAACCTGTATATTAAACTAGTTCAGTTCAGGCTCTCCTGGAAATATTATATTATAATTTAATACAGTATATTCCTGAAGTCATGGATAATTTCACTCACTCTCAGTTAAGGATTTGATAACTTCTATCATCCACTCGTGCTAATTATTAGCATCACTTGGAGGTATTTTTCTTAACAAAAGTTAAAATGTAACTGAGTATCAGCAACCACTTAGTGGAGAAACCTTCACAAAATATCACATTGTCATCAGTAATTTTGAGTACTACTCTTGAACACCACAACACTCTTGCCTCTAATTTCTCAGTTTCCCTTAAGTTAAACGTTTTTAAAAACTTGTCGACATTTATAATGAATGACAATTTAATCCACTCTCATTCACTAATATATATATATATATATATATATATATATATATATATATATATATATATATATATATATATATATATATATATATATATATATATATATATATATATGTGTGTGTGTGTGTGTGTGTGTGTGTGTGTGTGTGTGTGCGTGTGTGTGTATGTGTGCGTGCGTGCGTGTGTGTATGTGTGTGTACTTTGTGCGTGAATGCGAAGCTTTCCTTTAAACTATGGAAATCGTAAGAGAAAATCATTATAGAGAATAGAAATAATTTTTTGGAGAATCTAATAACGAGTGAGCAGTCTCGGAAAATTGTTTTCCCAAGTCCAAATTGAATTAAAGTGAATATGCGATTTCGATTTCTATTTTTAAATGCCCTAAATAAATAGAAAATTTGATATTTTCCTTCGAAGAAATATTTTTTTTTAACATGAATATGATTTTCCAAAATATAATAACGGATTTATATATATATATATATATATATATATATATATATATATATATATATATATATATATATATATATATATATATATATATATATATATATATATATATATATATATAATTAAATAAACCTTCATAGGGGGAGGACGTAGGGTAATAGGGCGGGCTAGACTATTCCATTTTACTACGTTGTCCTTTGGTTCGTTCCTTTTCGCGTTTCATCATCTTAGAGGGTCTCTAATGTACCCTTGACTCACTTTGGAGTGCCTATGCTCCCACAACCTTCCTCCTTCTTCACGTTTATCCTACCAATTTACAAGTGCTTACACCTACTTTACCTATTAAATAAATAAAAAAAAAATGACAAAACAAATCTGCCTCGGAGAATCCAAGAGTGGCGGATTCCAAATATAGCCCCTCATTCGATCCTTCCCACATCACCACTTGGAATTTGGTGGCCTCCGGTGATGGGGGTTGGTGCAACCAAGACCTTGTGTACGGTCTTCTTTTTTCATTAATTTCTGCAACATTCGCTGTATTTTGCCAAATGTCCATTTTGTCGAACACCAACTCTCTACTTCTAGATCGTATCTCTTGTTCTAAACTGAAACTCATGTCTCTGAGTGCTCTGACAGCAAACCCTACTGTCTCTATCCTCAATTTTCAGCCAAAGGTGGATTTTGCGTATATGTACGCAACGATGTTGTATGATTTCGTGTCTCTACTTTAGAGTCTTCTGAATTCTTTAATTTTTGACTTAAACTTTCTTGCAACTCTACAACAATTAAATTCACTTGTTCTGTCTACTTATCTCCTAACTCTACAGACTATCCAAAATTCTTCGACTATCTTAACTTCAAAATAGAATTTCTCCGAAATCATCATTTTAAGTGATTTCAGTGTTCACCACCGCCAATGGCTTTCATCTAGTTCTCATGATCCAGTTAGTGAACTCCCTTACCAATTTTCTATCCAGAACAACCATGAGCAGTTGGTGCATCTCCCTACTCGACTATCTGACTGCCTTAGTGATGAACCCAACATTCTTGATCTTTTCTAACGCTGTTAAACTTTTTCCTTGTCTGGGTTCATCCGAACATCTCTGTATCTTGTCCTGTCTCTTCAAATCTTCCTCAAGAACGTTCCCGCCTTCGACAAGTAGACGTTTCTGGCATTTCGGTGCCACCAACTGGTTTGACTTGCATTTTCTGATATTCCATGGAATGATACTGTTTACGTGGGAGGGGTCCCTCTGAGTGTGCAGAACACATAACCGAGGTGATTCTCTCTGGCATGGGGGCGTACATTCCATATTATTTCCCTTCTACTAAACCTAACAAACCTTGATTTAACTCTGCTTGGTTTGTTCTCGTGCTATCCGCCGCAGGGATGCTGCTTCAGGGATTACAGTCGTCTTCAAACTCCAAAAACTCAAGCAACTTATATTTCAACCCGGATTCTATCCTTCGTAACACTAAAAACTCTATTCTCCGTAAAAGATGCAAAAATGTTTCTGGTTCCTCTTTTTCACATTCTTCCTGGCATGTTGCAAAAAGTCAACTCTAACATTGATTCTTCCTCCTTCCCTGATCTAGTATTTTCTGACGGTTCAACTGCCGTTTTGCTTTCCTCTAAAGCTGAACACTTCGCTCAAACTTTTGCCTCTAATTCAACCTTAGACGATTCCGGAGCTGTTCCTACTCCATCAACCCCCTCCAACTCATTCATGCCTAAAACTGTAATTTCTAAGGACGTCATATCTGCTCTCTTTGAGCTTAACACTAAGAAGGAGTACGGTCCTGATGGTATCCCTCCTGTGGTTCTCTAAACTTGTGTTTCCGAGGTTGCACCCTGCCTTGGTAAACTATTTCAATGGCTTTCGTAAGAAACGCTCTACATATTTCCTTCTCTCTGACTCTTGGGCCTCCGCTC